>JADOBO010000316.1:0-15000 GCA_016403345.1 Corylus heterophylla | reverse complement strand
CTAGATGGATGGGGTAGGGTATTAGTACATCTGCCACATAATTTAAATGTGGGAATTTGTCCTCTAAAAAAGGAAATATTGAATGAATGGATCGTAAATTGTAAGATCTTATGATTTGTGCCCCTTCCAAAGAAGATATTAATCGTAGAGAATATGGGATTTTGCAACGATTGCAAACCCTTCTGATATCATTTGAGAATACAAATTCTTGTTGTATCCAAAAATTTATTTTGGTTAGAATCATTAGCGGAAATCATCAAATGATTCTGTTGATACATTCGCGTAATTAAACGTTTTACAATAAGTAAACTAGATTTATTATCATAAGCTACATTTTCCAACAAAATCACTCTATTTAAACCATGATCATGAGCAAGTGCATAAATATATTCCTGGAAGATAAGTGTATAGGAAGTCATGTTGCCTAAATCTATCTAGTTCTAAATATCCTGAAATTCCTCCATTTATTTTAAATTAGATTTGAACTTGAACCTGGGATAGGGATTTCTGGGGTATTAAATGACACATAGTACGATACAGTCAAAACAGGATATTATAGTAAGAAAAGACTAGATAGATACCCCGGAAACAGATAAGACTCATCAACGGACTCTTTATCCTCTCTTTTTCCATCTAATTAAATAGTTTTATGTTCATTCTAGGATAACAAGATGGTTATAAATCCTTTATTTTTTCAACCCAATCGCTCTTTTGATTTTGGAAATTTGTAAAAAAAAATATTTTTATCAATATACTGCTTTTTCTACACATTCATCCCCACACTCTAATGGAGAATATCTACGAATAATTAGGATTTATAAAAAAAATCGATAATCTAATCCACTTATAAAAACATTTCCCGCATCAAGCACTAATATATTTTTAACGTTTAATTAGATCGGGTAATCATTCAAATTAAGAACAGAAGCTCGTTGCTTTTTTTGTTTCTATAATTGGAGCCATGGGGCTCTATCCATTTATTCAATTAACTGCAACTTTCTTTAAATTTTTTTGCGCGTCAAGAATTCAAACACAATTTTGGATCGATCCGATAAGATAAGAATAAAATATTCTCAGAATTCTCCATTAATACGACATGCTGCTTTTTCCATTCCTTCCTTTCAGGGTCAGTCGCGGTCTTACAAACTCTACCGATGGTATTGACGAACCGTTGCTTCATACAATGTGTAAAAATGCTAGTCGCACTTAAAAGCCGAGTACTCTACCGTTGAGTTAGCAACCTGAATCAAAATGTATAGATCTAATCGTAATCAAAAGAGATTGAATTTCACAACGCAATCAAAATATTAAATAAAAAAATATTTCTAATCGATTCTGAACATAACATAAAAATGAACATATCAGATGCAAATACAATGACGTCTAAGATAAGAATATAGATTAGATAAAAATATAGATAAAATAAAAATTTATAGACTACCACATATTTTGTCTGTATGTTATCCATTTATTTTTTTAATAAATTTTTTTTTTTAATAAATTGATTTTTTTAATAAAAAAATAAAGACTTTGTATCCCAGCAAATCCAATGAACCCACCATTTGAATAAAGTAAAATAAAAACCAAGTCTATAGAACAGAGATAAATATATACATTTATTCACGATCGGATTATATTTGTTTGATATACTGTTGTCAATATAAAAGTTAATGTTGAGAAAAGAACATAATGTAGAAAACCATAAATTCAAATAAAAATTATTCAATATTTTCTTATTAAATTTATTAAATTCAATATAATATTTAATTACTATAACTATAAATAAATAGAAATTAAAAATAAAAACTAATGACTTGTATTAAATTAGCACTACATATTTAATAAAGAAAAGGTAAAATAGGCGTAAAAAAATTCGAGAGAAGTATAAAAATCTTGATTGGGTTTACAATCAATATAAGAAAAGTAAGCTTAAATCCCATGTTTTTATGAACAAATAAAATAAATAAAAATAAAGTTAAAGTTTCAACGAAAAATAAACCATTATTGAATTAGCGATAATGTAAAATTTTATATTTATAGATCCAACTATTTCATTCATTTATTCACTTGATCTTTTTCTATCTATCTGTCTTATATGAATTTATCTCACTAAAATAAAATAAATTTTTGTCGTTATAGACGACGACATCTTATGGTAGTAATAATAAATTGAGTAGGAATAGAAAGAGAGGAGTTGTATAGAAAGGTGCAAAGTTATATACAAGTCACCCCTCCCTTTTATTTATTGTATTTCATTAATTGAATTTAATCTGTTAATTAAGAGAAAGGTCCATAAAACTCCTGCCTTCTTTGAAATGTCATGAACAGTTCCTGTAGGTTGAGCGCCCTTTTCAAGGAAATATAGAATAGCAGGAACATTTAAATAAGTTTGATTCTTTATCGGATCATAAAAACCCACTTTCCGAAGATCTCTTCCTTCTCTTCTGGATCGAACATCAATTGCAACGATTCGATAAACCGCCCATTGGGATAGATGTAGATGAATAATACTTTCTAGAAACGTATAAGTTTTCTCCTCGTACGGCTCAAGAAAATTAGAAATTATGTCTATATAGAATTTATAATTAATGTCAAATAGATCCATCAAATCATCAAATCAATTAAACTATGATTTAAGTACTTTTTCTTATTCTTGCCCGAAAAAGAAAAAATCATTCGTATTCACATCCTCCTAACTCAAGTTGGATAACTCTCAAATAATCCAAAGGAAAACCTTTAGGCATTTCCTTTATTGAGCGGTCTCTAACCACGCATTTTTTGTCTGTCTCCTTTAGAATTTATTTTGATTCTTCATTATGATCTATTTTTTGAGACAACTGAAAACGGTATTTACTTGTTCCAGGATTCTTTATCGTTGCCTTGAATCGTTGGGTTTAGACATTACTTCGGTGATCTTTAATCATTTAAAAAAATGGCAGCAACATATTTTTGCAATTTCTTTCTATCAAAGAATCATACAAATGGTTGATTCTCATGTGATACACTTTTGATCGAAAGAGTTTTACCAATTCCAAATTTTCGTTATGAATTTGAAACTTGTTAGAATTGGATCCTTTCGATTTCTATATCGAAAATATACTTACGAAGTTGTTTCAACTTATTAATTAACACTAACCCTAGATCCATGTCCCTAAAAAATGAATCAATACTTTTTACTCGAGCTCCATCATGATCATGTACTATTTACATCGCAACCCTCAAAAAATGAGGTTTTTCCAGTGGAACAGAACAAACGATGTCGAGCCAAGAGCACTCTCATTCCTATATAATTAATATAAAAATGGTGGATGTAAGAATCCACAACCGACCATATCCTTCAAGTCGCACGTTGCTTTCTACCACATCGTTTTAAACGAAGTTTTACCATAACATTTCTTAGTAGGTTGCTGTAACCAGTATGTAATTGATTCAATTATGGAATCATGAATAATCATTGGTCTGGTCGGTACATAGTAATCTATACTTTTAT
Organism: Corylus heterophylla; assembly: GCA_016403345.1. Taxonomy (NCBI): domain Eukaryota; kingdom Viridiplantae; phylum Streptophyta; class Magnoliopsida; order Fagales; family Betulaceae; genus Corylus; species Corylus heterophylla. Next base: position 11,510 of record JADOBO010000316.1, on the reverse strand, counting down.
GAATGGGTAGTTTCTAAGAAGTCTCAACAAGAATTCAATTTACCCTATATAATATATCTATTTTTCTTTTTAATTTATTAATTTAATGGGTGGGGAATAAAGACTGATGTAAGGAAGGATTGGGGTTATATTATTTTGATAAATCATAATCGAAAGAAAAGAACTAGAGATCCCCATATCTATCATATAGACTAAACAAATGTTTCTGAAAGTAATTATTGAAATAAAATAAAGTTTTCAATGAAATAGAACGATAACAAGACATACATATAAGCATTTCCTCATTTTCTGTGTAGTTTATTTGACCTGAAAATTCAATAATCTTTCTGCAATTTTTACCTAAGGTAATGTAATAAGGTAAAGTGAATAAGATAATAGATTTTGTCTCAATTGTTACATAGATTTACAATTATTCATTAGAATTAGAGAAACCACAAAATACTTAAAAACGAGGTTCAAAGAAAATACATATGTTACGTATGTAACTTGATTGTTTTTAATGATACTTGACAGACGCAGACATTGAAATTGGTATTTTCGTTGACGATTAACTCTATCTACTCCGTCAATTTATGAAGATGATGAATCATAAATCAAAAAGAATCCTATATTATATGTAGTTTAGGAGTGCTAGACTATTTTGTATAAATGCAAGTTAAAACAAGTCCAGATTAAGTCATTGTTCTATTTTTTTTACTTTAAACCAGTTAATCCTATTGATTATTGATTATTGATTGAAGTTAATTAGTACCCCAATATCAAACGAACACCCGCGTTTATAATTTATAAATCCACAGAAAATTAATAATCAGACTGCACCACCATTTAAAGTTAAAGTATAGGGAAAAAGAAAGAGAGGCTTTCATTTATATTTAGAATGCATCATTGAAAATTCCAATGGATATAAGAAGTAAGGCTTTTTTTATTTTTATGAGTAACTAATTTAAATATGAAAGGTATGGACATAGAATGAAAAGCCTGTCCCCGGATCTTTTTTTTTATATTATAATAAAAACTCTTTTCTTTTGATCTATGTTCCCATCTTACTTGGATACAAATAGATTCAATTACATCTGTGTGTTATTTGGTGTTATTTGAACACGATTAAATTTGCGAAAAAGATATAATTCAGATAAGAATTAATCATTATAAGAAAAAGAATCATATTCTATCCAATATTATTATACTCTTAATAAAAAAAGACAATCTTTTATTCTGATATAAAATCGGTATTATGATACGACATATATAATCTGATATGATATATATAATAAGTATGCTCTGGGACGGAAGGATTCGAACCTCCGAATACCGGGACCAAAACCCGTTGCCTTACCACTTGGCCACGCCCCATTTTATATTTCTATTCGACATTAATAAACACTAATATTCTTATTAGTTGTTCGTCAATTATAGTCTAAATATCTATAGAATAGATTGTTACTAGGATTTTGATACATTTAGATATAGAATTAAACGAAATTTATTGATCATTACATATAATTCAATTAAGATATTGTATGAAAGTATGATTTCTATTCTCTTTAATTTGAGAATTGAAGTATTTTTGGTTGAGTTAGTTCAAATCAAAGAAAAGTTTTTGGTCTACCTTATTTTTATTTTTAATTTTTACTCATTTTTATATAACTTAAACTTAAAAAAATAACATTATATTATTAAATTATTAATTTTATATTATTAATAATAATAACTCATATTAATAACTCAATCAAAATAAATACAATTATCTTCAAGAACAAAACAAAAACAAAACGTTTGTTATGCTTAATATCTTTAGTTTGATCTGTATCTGGTTTAATTCTACTCTTTCTTCAAATAGTTTTTCTTCGCCAAATTGCCTGAAGCCTACGCTTTTTGAATCCAATCGTAGATTTTATGCCAGTAATACCTGTGCTATTTTTCTCTTAGCTTTGTTTGGCAAGCTGCTGTAAGTTTTCGATGAGATTTTGAATACTGTCCTAGAAAAATTCATGATTTATTATAAAAAAAAGATTCTAACAATTGATAAGATCGGATAAGTCTTATAGTATAAAGCTTCAATTCAAATATTGAAATTCTTGTATCGCCACGATAAGTCTGGAGATCACCCCATTTACTAATTCGGACCCTTTTTTTACATTGAAAGAACCTATTAGAGTCCCCACAATTAGATATTGTGGTATGCAAAAATTTTGTTAATGAAAGACTTGACTCATATTACATTACAAATGAATTTATGAAAATTCCTTTCTATTTCTTCTATTTCTAGCTTTATAAAACCATTTTTGGTGTCAAAATGCGGTATATGTGGTATAAAATGGAGAATCTATTCTCTTTTTTTCCAAAAAAATGATCTTGGAGATTGTGTAATGCTTACTCTCAAACTATTTGTTTACACAGTAGTGATATTCTTTGTTTCTCTCTTTATCTTCGGATTCCTATCTAATGATCCAGGACGTAATCCTGGACGTGAAGAATAAAAATAAAGTTTTTGTTTTCTTGCTCGATTTTTAAATGTTCTTAGGATTTTATTTATTCCACATCTTTAACTATTAAATAAAAAATAAAAAAAGACTCGTCGAAATTGAAAGATAAATAAAAATACCACGTCATTGACAAAGCGGAAGAGAGGATTCGAACCTCGGTACGAAAAACCCGTACAACGGATTAGCAATCCGACGCTTTAGTCCACTCAGCCATCTCCCCAATCGAAAAAGGATAATTACTATGTTACATTACACAAAAGTAAGGTTTGAAAAAGAGTCTTTCTTTCTTTTATACTCTTATTTTTATTTTTATATTCTTTTATTATATATAATTATATAGTATCTAGACATATAAAATATAAAAATATTAAAAATATAGAAACTAAAAGTAATTCCATTGAGATAAAGTAAGGGCTCGAAAGAGATATCTCCAATCCACTATTCCAATGAATATAAATTATAATTTATAATATATATATATATATTATAAGTAATAATAGTAATAATATATATTATAAGTAATAAATTATATATTACTACTATATAATTTAATATATAATAAAAGTACTCTTTGATTTCTGTCTCCAAGAGCTTTTTAATTCCACAGCCCGGCCTGGCAGTACTGCTGGGCCTTTTGTTCCAATGAATCATAGAAAAATGATTTATTTGATTTGAAAAAGGATACTTGTTATTGAAACAACAACAATCATAATAAAGACTATTTCGATTCCTATGATACAGAATAGAATCAAAGTGCCATTTAATTATTTGATCTTTCTTTTTTTTTCCAGTAAAGTAAATGGAATAAAAAAGAAAGAATGGAACCATATATTCTTGCAGAATTTTATGTTTTGGCGTACATTATCGAACCGTATCCGTCAATGTCAAAGCACCCCATCAAAAAAGGTGTTATTTAGTTATTTAAATGACTCTCTTTCCCTAATTTAATCGGGCCTTGAACAAAGCACGTCAACGCTCTAATTTTCATGATTCTTTCTGATCCTATCTTCTTAATTATTATGGCTAATTTTTTGTTCGACAAAGGATACATTTATATACACAATCACATTGTAGCGGGTATAGTTTAGTGGTAAAAGTGTGATTCGTTCTATTAATCCCGTAATAGTTAGGGTCCCTTCGGAATGTTTGATTACTATTCCGATCAAAAACTTTATTTCTTAAAAGGATTTAATCTTTACCTATCAATGAAAGATTCGAGGAAGAATGGACATTCTCGTGATTTATATCCAAAAGATTCAATTAGAAATTAAAAAAAAAAATTGGATTATGAAATTACGAAACATAATTTGTTTTTAAATTGGATCAATACTTCCAATTGAATGAGTATGAGTAAAGTATCCATGGATAAAGAGAGAAGGGAGTATTTCTAATCGTAACTAAATCTTCAATTTTATGATTTGTATGTATAAGAGAGATTGAAGCAAAATAGCTATTAAACAATGACTTTGGTTTACTAGAGACATCGACATATTGTTTTAGTTTGGTGGAAACAAAACTTTTCCTAAGGATTCTTTCAAATAGAAATAGAGAACGAAGTAACTAGAAAGATTGTTAGAATCCCTCTTCTATAGGGATCATCTAGAAAGCGGGTTGTTTTGAATGCATTCAAACGGAAAAGCTGACATAGATGTTATGGGCCGAAATTCTTTTTTCATTTTTTTTTATTTCGTTTACATCTGACATCTGTGGAATTTATCCATCTTCCATAAAGGAGCTGAATGAAACCAAAGTTTCACGTTCGGTTTTGAATTAGAGACGTTAAAATGATGAATCAACGTCGACTATAACCCCTAGCCTTAAGCTAACGATGCGGGTTCGATTCCGCTACCCGCTTATATCTCTATATTTATTATTCTAGATTTAATATATATATATTATAGATATTATATCTAGAATAATTTATTCATTTATATTTATTATATATTAAAATTAACATTAATTATATTAATATATTAAATAATATAAAAATAATATAATTAATCAGATTAATGTAATTAATCTATATTAATGTAATATACTGAATCGTTGAATTGAATGTGCAATTTGGAATTCTCACATATTCTTTTTCAGAAAAAGATGTGACAATTAAACTAAGAAAAAAGCGTCCATTGTCTAATGGATAGGACAGAGGTCTTCTAAACCTTTAGTATAGGTTCAAATCCTATTGGACGCAATTTATTTCCATATATTTTGTTATATTTCTTTCTACTAGGTATTTTGAATGATTTGAATAAGAGACGCTTATACTTAACTATATATTATAATATTATAGTTATAACTTCTTTTTATAGTTATAATTTATTTTATCTTAATATGAAATCTATTATATTATAGAATATGAAATATATTAATAATTTATAATATAAACTATAATAAAAAGAAAAAAAAGTTATCTAAAAGAATTTTTTATACATACTTGTTCCTGAAGTAGAAATTATACTTGTTCCTGAAGTAGAAAGCGTTCCATTTGTTCTTGAATAGCTTTTCAAAAGGGCTTCTGCTTCCTCAGTGAATGTCTTGGTGGAAGATATAATTTCTTGAACTGAGGTTTATTCGTTTTTAAGTACGTAACTCACTGAGAAATTTCTTTACCTGTCCAATTTCTAATGAATCAAGATAACCATTCGTTCCAGTATAAATAGTCATTATCTGTTCTTCCACCGTGAGAGGATCTGCTTGAGATTGTTTGAGCAACTCGCGTAATCGTTGACCTCTTGCCAATTGATTCTGAGTAGCTTTATCGAGATCAGAAGCGAATTGTGCAAAGGCTTCTAATTCTGCGAATTGCGCCAATTCCAATTTTAATTTGCCGGCTACTTGTTTCATGGCTTTAATTTGAGCTGCGGATCCTACTCTGAGACGGAAATACCCACGTTAATAGCAGGTCTGATTCCAGCATTGAATAGATCGGCAGATAAGAATATTTGTCCATCTGTAATCGAAATTACATTAGTAGGAATATAAGCGAAACATCTCCCTGATTGGGTCTCAACTATTGGTAAAGCAGTCATACTTCCTTCACCTAAATGAGAACTTGATTTAGCGGCTCTTTCCAAAAGTCGTGAATGCAAATAAAAACATCCCCTGGATAAGCTTCATGACCCGGTGGTCTTCGTAATAGAAGAGACATTTGGCGATAAGCCTGTGCTTGTTTGGACGGATCATCATAAATGATTAAAGTGTGTTGTTCACGGTACATAAAATATTCAGCCAGAGCGGCTCCTGTATAAGGAGCGAGGTATTGTAATGTAGCCGGAGAATCCGCCGTTTCAGCTACCACAATCGTGTATTCCATTGCTCCCTTTCTTGTAAAGTAGTTACTACCTGAGCCACAGAAGATGCTTTTTGACCAATAGCAACATAAACACATATTACATTTTGCCCTTGTTGATTGAGAATCGTATCTGTGGCTACTGCTGTTTTACCGGTCTGTCTGTCTCCCACTAATTCTCGCTGACCACGTCCTAGGGATCATCGAATCAATAGCAATAAGTCCTGTTTGAAGAGGCTCATATACGGAACGTCTAGAAATAATACCAGGAGCGGAGATTCAATTAACTGAGATTCAGAAGCTGAAATTTCCTCGACCGTCAATAGGTTTAGCTAGGCATTTATAACACGACCTAAATAAGCCTCACTTACTGGTATCTGAGCAATTTTTCCTGTTGCTTTTACAGAACTTCTTTCTTGTATCATCAAACCGTCACCCATTAATACAACACCAACATTGTTTGATTCCAAATTTAGAGCAATACCTATTGTACCCTCTTCAAATTCTACTAATTCACCCGCCATTACTTCATCAAGACCATAAATACGGGCAATGCTGTCGCCTACTTGAAGTACGGTACTGGTATTTACAACCTTACTTCTATTATATTGCTCAATATCACGAATAATATTACTAATTTCATCTGCCCGAATGGTTACCATGAGTATTTCTTAATTTAATATTTAATTATTTTTTTTTCAAAAAAATAATGCCTACAGAAGGACTAATCGGTTATTTCTTTCAGCGTCCCAAACATGCCAATATTAGCATTAATGGTACGTAAATGTAACTCGTTGTTCAAAGAACTATTCAAAGTTCCTAGAGCTCCTTGTAAGGCTTGTTGGAAACCCGTTGTCGGACTTGATTAATCGTTTTGTTGTTCAAAATGAATGGTTTCATTTTTGTAAATTCTAATTGTTCCAAAGTTTTATAAGTTGAATTAATCAAATTCAATTTTTCTCGTTCTATATCAGAGTATCCATTCACTGAAACTGCTCGGCTTCCATTTCCACTTCCTTAAACGTGCCCGGCTTTTTCCAGTTGTTCAACGGCCTCGCGCAGTTCTTCTGAATTTTGAATAGTCTTCAAGATCCTCTGTTTTCGATTATCTAATAAATCATTTAATGAAAGTAGATTATCTTTCCATTTATTTCAAAACTTCCACGATCCCTTCCTGAACCAAACATGAATCTTTCGATTCATTTCTCCGCCCAATTATACTTCAATTATTTATGAGAAATTCTATATTTTTTTTTTGAATATAATGAGCCTATCCTCCTTCTCTATTCATATTCAAAAAGATCTCAAAACTGATCACTAATCCAAGACCAGAATATTGGAGGACTCTTCTGACCAAACAAATAATTGTCAGCAACGTTGTTTTTTTTTTTTCAAATCCAAAGAATTCTTCTTAATTTATACGTAGGTCGTTGATTCAGCATTGATAAAAAGGAGGGTTGAAATACTCATAATTTTTTCCAAATTGCAAAAATAAAAATTAAAGATAAAGGGTTCAAATCATTTTATCGACATGAGTGTTCTATATCGAAAAAACTTTCTAACTATTCATTTTGAAACCATTTTCATATTAACATTAAAATATTAACCTAGTAGTAGAAAGAGTACCTTGCTGAGTGTGGACTTCAAACGGTTTAGTTTTAACCATGTTAATTGTTCCACATTATTGGTTGATAGAGAATCAAAGTAGATTTACCAATGAATCGCGAAATGCTATGGTTCTGAAATATGATTTATTAATTTATTCAAAAGTAATCTGCGCGATCATGCACCTTTCCAGTTATAACGAAAAAAGTGCAGTTGGTTGATCCAGCCTATTCTTGAAATAAACAACTCGCACACACCCTTTCCAAAAAGATCAATACACCGAACACTACACTTAGATTTATTAGATTTGTTGCTAAAATATCGGTATTAAACCCGAAACTCCTGGCGGATGACCAGTAACCCAAGGAAAGGAAAGAATCGGTTACATTTTTCATAAGATCTCCTCTTCTATTTCTATATAGATAGACTAATTATCTTTATTTTTCTTTTTATATATCTTTCTTTATATCTTTATTTTTTTGCAATTTCCTATTTTATATTTTATTTTAACTTTTTTAGAAAGAAAATGAAACTAGAGTTCAAAATATAAAATATATTAAATATATTGATTTATAATCATGGATTTTTTCAATTGGAAATTTCAATTGAAAAAATGATACTTATCTTTATTAGAATTAGGTACCAGGCCTTATGTCAATTCCGAAGTATCTCGTTTGTTGTAACACTTCCTACAAAAGATTTCCATTGGAATAAGAAGGGAAGGAAGAAGAGTCAATGCTAATTCTCATCCTCCAATCAGTCCTTCCCACTTCCCATGGGTTATTGTCCCAACAAATAAATAATTGTAGGAGTGAAATCTTAATATAATCTGAAAAGGAGAGCAGTAAGTCCAAAGAAATAAACTAAGAAAAATACGTATTGTTTTGTTATAGGATTAAACAAAGGATTCGCAAATAAAAGCGCTAAGGCTACAACTAGTCCATAAATTGTTAAAGCCCATAAAAGCCAGACTAGCAATAAAGTACTGTATTTTTCCTCCGCCTGGGCTGTCTCATGATCCCTTCTACAGCTTGGCCTGCAGCAGTACCTGACCAACCCCAGGTCCAATAGAAGCAAGACCGACAGCCAACCCGGCAGCAACGGAAGCGGCAGAAATCAGTGGATTCATGATAAATTTCTCATAACAAAATAAGTAAATAGTTAATGATACAATAAACCAAGAAATTATGACTTAATTATTCCATCGCTAAGATCTATACAGTCGAAGGAACTAAGAACTCTGAATTGAAGTAATAATATTATTGAATCATCAGAACTACTTGATATTTCTTTTTTTAGTTTAAATTCACATAATTTTGTGAATCCATATGACTTTTGTTCTTCCATTTCTTTCTTTTTTCCAAACCATTCTCTTTGAATTTTTCGTTTTTTTCCTTGATTTAATCTCTTTATTCATTCAATATTCACTTTATCTAAATTCACAGTATTAGATATTTATTAGTTATATATGAACTAAAGATATATCTAATTAATATCTAATATCACATATACATGTGTTTCTTCCATAACGTAAATCAACTATTCATATCTTACATTCAATCGGATTCTAGAATTATTCTTCGAAACATTCACAAGAGTTGTCTTATAGCAATTAGATTACATACATCTAGTTCGGCTTCTCCTCCCCTAACCAATCTATATATTTTTTTTTCAATTTCACTTTTGTTTTTTGTAAATCTTTATTTTTTCTTTTATTATTCGACCACATGGGTACAATCAATCTACATGTACAAATTCGTTAGATCGAATCATTGCGTCGAAATATCAGTATTTGATTGATATAAGTTAATGTAATTTATTATTTATTAAAATTTTCTGGTCAATCGTTGAATTGATGAAATCAACTTGAATGGGCATCATTCTATATAACAATAACATCTTTTTTATAGCACATTGTAGTAATACTATAAGTAATCCTGTCAAAATTATTATTCAGATTATGATTACTAATAGCTAATAATATTGAATATCTGAATTAAATCAACAAAACAATAGAAAGAGAATATTCATTGGAGGGGTATAAATGGACTGAACTTGAATTTTAGGAAAGATCTTTAGATCTCTTCTCTTTTTTACTTCCTGTTTGTTGCAACTCCCTAATATCTCTAAGATATTAAGCTTTTTTACTATTACTCTTAGAGAGTATATATATCTTAGTTATATATTTATTATATATAAATAGATTATATATATTTATAAATAGATATATATTTATATATAATATGTTATGTTCCCAAGCGGATTATCGTGATACGCGCATATATTGCGTAAGTCTTAAGCTAAAAAGCCTATTTGAAAACAAGTCAATGATGACCTCCATAGATTCGCTCATATGCCTGCAGCTAAAGTTGCAAAAATAAGAGCTTGAATACCGCTTGTAAATAATCCAAGTAACATGACAGGTATAGGAACCACTAAAGGTACTAAAGAAACAAGAACAACAACTACTAATTCATCAGCTAATATATTTCCGAAAAGTCGAAAACTAAGTGATAGGGGTTTTGTGAAATCTTCTAAGATATTAATGGGTAAAAGGATTGGAGTTGGTTGAATGTATTTACCGAAATAACCTAATCCTTTTTTGGTAAGACCCGCATAGAAATATGCTAATGACGTGAGTAAAGCTAAAGCAACGGTAGTATTTATATCATTTGTAGGTGCGGCTAATTCCCCATGAGGTAACTGTATGATTTTCCAAGGTAAAAGAGCACCTGACCAATTCGAAACAAAAATAAATAGAAACAAAGTTCCAATAAAGGAAACCCATGGGCCATATTCTTCTCCAATCTGAGTTTTGCTCACGTCTCGAATGAATTCAAGGACATATTCGAAGAAATTCTGAATGTCAGTAGGAATCGTTTGTGGATTACGAACAGCTATAATGGCTGAACCTAATAAGATAGCAATTACAACCCAAGAAGTAATAAGTACTTGGGCATGGACTTGAAAACCTCCTATTTGCCAATAGAAATGTTGGCCAACTTCCACACCAGATATATCGTATAGCCCTTTTAGTAGTGTGTTGATAGAACATAATAGAACATTCATATTGCCCTCTGAAGGAAATAGAACTTTAAAAAGAATTATTTTGATTCAACCATCTATTTTTCGACTTGCCTACTTGAATTATATATTTTGTATATTAACTAATCACATAATACCCCTATGACTTGTATCTCTTTTGTGCGATTAAGGAATGGTAACCGATTTCATAAATCTATGGAGTTCCCCAAATAATTTATTTATCTTATATCTTATTATTAATCACGTATTTCGTATAGCTAGAACGACCCTCACAAATTGCAAATACTAATTTGTTAAGAATTAATCGGATTGAAGCTATAGCGTCATCATTTGCTGGAATCGAAATATCTGCAAGATCGGGGTCACAATTTGTATCGATTAAACAAATCGTTGGAATTCTAAATGATACATTCCCGAAGAGCCGTATATTCTTCTTGCTGATCAACGATTATTACAATATCGGGTAATCCCGTCATATATTTAATCCCGCCCAGATATGTTTGCAAGTGAGATAATTGTCTCTTCAACATAGCCGAATCTCGTTTCGGAAGACGGTTGAGTCTCCCATCTTTTGTTCCATTCTCAAGTCCCTGAACTTATGAAGTATCGTTTCCGTAGTATACCAATTCGTTAACATACCACCGAGCCATTTTTTATTAACATAATGACAACGAGCCCTTATTGCAGCCCGTGCTACTGAATCAGCTGCTTTCTTTTTGGTACCAACAATTAAGAATTGTTTTCCCCTACTTGCTGCATCAAAAACTAAATCACAAGCTTCTGATAAAAAACGAGCGGTTCTAATAAGATTTATAATATGAATACCTTTACGCTTTGAGGAGATATAAGGTGCCATTCTAGGATTCCATTTACTAGTACCATGACCAAAATGAACTCCTGCTTCCATCATCTCTTCCAAATTTATGTTCCAATATCTTCTTGTCATTTCTCTCCCCACACTTCGTCTCTTTTTTTTTTGTTTTAAGAGGAGGTACCCTGAAATAGAAATAAATAATTGTTCCGATGGAACCTTCTTTTCTACCTCTAACGGATATTAGTCGTTGATACATGATTCACGCCAT
>JADOBO010000315.1:0-26087 GCA_016403345.1 Corylus heterophylla | reverse complement strand
GGATACTTTTTTCTTCAAAAAATCTTTTTAAGTGTTAAACGCATTTTTAAGCCCCTTAAACGCACACCCAAACATGTCCTAAAAGTCAAGGACCATTTTCTTCAAGTTCATCATACATGCTCGCGGCTTTCCCGCGCTACCGGTAGATGCATATATGCACTACTATTGGCAATTAAGTGAAAGCACACAAAAGGTTCTATGCATTTAGATTCTTCTATAGTTTATTTTTAGTTTCTTTGCACCATCTGATCTTGACGAGAACACTTTATATAAGGATCGATGTTGCACAAATTCAACCATTTGAGCCCTCCAATAAATGTAAGATACCTCAGCATGCATGGAACAACAGCAAAAATAAGATCAAAATACTAGATTTTTCTTACAACTCAATTAAAAATGTCATTTTTCTTCAACAACTCAAAATTCCTATTCTCTAAAGCCACCGTCCTCTCCGAACACCCTCTTGGTGCTCTTTATGTTAAAACAACTTTTAGAGAAAGCCCTTGAACCGCTAGGGCTAGGGCTTCACTACAAGAAATCTACTCATCAGGGGCGACTTATTAGTGGCGACTGTGAAGTCGACACTAATGCTTACCTATTAGAGTCGATTTTTGAAAGTCGCCCCTAATAGGTGAGTATTAGCGTCCACCTTGAAGTGGACGCTAATAGTCGACCCAAAAGATAAATATTAGTGTCCACTTTACAATGGATGCTAATAAGTCGACACTAATATACTAGCGGGAATTATACCAGAGGCAGAAAAATTATTAGAGGCGACAGTATAACTATTAGTGTCCACTCTTAGTCGACGCTGATAATTTAGTATTAGCGTCCACCAGTAGTGGACACTAATAGTCAAATATATAAATAAAAAATTAATTGTCCTCAATAGCGTCCACTTTCAAAGTGGACACTGATGATGGAGCATTAGCCTCCACAAAGTTGATACTAAAAGCTCTTATAAAAAAATAAAAAACAAATTAAACTAAAAGCTCAACAGCATCCACCAAAAGTGGACGCTAATGATACATCATTAGCATCCACTCTCAGAGTGGACGCTAAAGCTCTTCTAAAAAAATAAAAATAAAAATAAATTAAACTAAAAGCTAACAAGTCACCAAGAGTGGAGCGATGATGCATCATTAGCGTCCACTCCCATAGTGGACACTAATAATTAAGTATTTTAGTGGACGCTAATGGTATTGTAAAAAAATAAAAAACAAATTAAACTAAAAGCTCAACAGCGTCCACCAAAAGTGGACGCTGTTGATAATCATTAGCATTCACTCTCATAGTGGACGCTAATAATTAAGTATTAGAGTGGACGCTAATGGTCTTGTAAAAAATAAAAAAACAAATTAAACTAAAAGCTTAACAGCGTCCACCAAAAGTGGACACTGTTGATAATCATTAGTGTCCACTCTCATAGTGGACGCTAATAATTGAGCATTAGCGCCATCGTAGTGGACGCTAATGCTCTTGTAAAAATAAAAACAGATAAAAATTGAAGATTATAGGTTCAATTGAACATCTAAAAATGATAAAATGTCCTTTATACCCTCAAAACTTTTAGAAAATTATAAATTTTCTCTTAATTTGAAATTTAAATTAATTTTAAAAATGAAAAAATTAATTAATTTCAATTTATTGTAGTCACGCAACAAACTTGACACAAATTGATGATTCGATTTAACATCCGATTGATCCTAGTAAATTAATTCGATTGATCATGATAAGATCAAATGATCGATCAAACTTGATATAAATTGAAGGTTCAATAAAACATCCGATCGATCCTAGTGAATTAGTTTGATTTATCGCGATAGGATCAAGTGACGATCAAAATTGAAACAATTAAAATTAAAGGTTCGCTTCAAACATCCGCTTGATCCTAGTGCATTTGTTCGATCGATCATAATAGGATCAAATGATCGATCAAACTTGAAACAATTGAAATTGAAGGTTTAATCGAATATCCGATCAATCATAATGAATTAGTTCGATTGATCGTGATAAGATCAAATGATTGAAACAATTGAAATTGAATGTTTGATCGACATCCGATTGGTCCTAGCTAGTGCATTCCTTCGATCGATCATGATAAGTTCAAATGATCGATCATGAAAAAATAAATATTTATTTTTTTCTTTTAAATATAACAAATTTTCCTATTAAATTAAAACGCTTAGAAAAATTAATTATTATTATTATTTTTTATATTATTATTGAAGTTTTCTATTTCTTATTCTTATTTAGATGTTTGATTGATTGTGATAGGATCAAATGTTCAATCAAACATCCGATCGATCCTAGTGAATTAGTTTGATTGATCGTCATAGGATTAAATGTTCGATCAAACATCCGATCAATCCTAATAAATTAGTTCGATTGAATATGATAGATCAAACATCCGATCGATCCTAATGGATTAGTTCGATTGATCATGATAGATCAAACATCCGATCGATCATGGTGAATTAGTTCGATTGATCGTGATAGGATTAAATGATCAATCGAACATCCGATGGATCCTCATCGAATTAATTCGATTGATCGTGATAAGATCAAATGATTGATCAAACATCCGATCGATCCTAATGAATTAGTTCGAATAATCGTGATAGATTAAATGATCAATCAAACATCCGATCGATCCTAGTGAATTAGTTCGATGATTATAATATGATCAAATGTTCAATCAATTTTTTAAAATTTGTTTAAAAATTGCACCAATGTATGTGTGTTTGCTTCCGAAAGTTGTTATAAAAAGTTTTTTTTAAAAAAATTCATACAAAACTATCAATTCAAATTATATATATATATAGTTCCGGATCAGAAGACCAAATTATTGGGCTTTTATTATAAACTACAAGCCACCACCCACTGAAGCAAGAAATGGACTATTCAAATATTAGGTGCTTAATTATTCTAAAAATATTGTAAGTATAATTAAAAAAAAAAAAAAAAACTCCAAAATAGCGGCGACCAATTTTGTTGCCCCTGCCTATGCTCAATTTTTGAGCCAACAAGTGGCGCACGCGGTGTCTGAAATTTTTGAACCAAAAATTTCAGCGCTGTATTTTTTTCCCCAAACCCTCAAAAACACCAAAATCCCTCAAATTTCTGAAATTTCTGCCTCTCTCTCCCTCTCACTCACCTCCCTCATCACTCTCACTCTCGATCTCTCTCTCTCTCTCCCTCACTCCGGCGCTCGTCTCTCTCTCTCCGGCGCACTAAGCTCTCTCCGACTCTCTCCCCGGCGCACCTCTCTCTGGTACGTACTCGATCTCTCTCCACTCTCCAATCTCCCTCACTTGTTCAAGACAAACATTGTTATTTAGGTCATATAAATAAATTTTAAGATAATTATTTGTTGATTGCTCAATACCGATTATTTAGGTCATATAAATCTTTTTTTTTTTTTTTTCCAGCTGGGGTTTGGGGTTTGAAAGAAGATATATATGCTTTGAAACATTTACAAGGTTTGGGGTTTGGGTTTTCGTTTAGGTAATATGGGATGTTCAGAATTCTCGGGCTTTAGTTGAATTTTTGGGTAGTTTTGCATTGAATTTGTGGGTTTTGTGCGCTGGGATTGTGTATTTGTGTTTAGAATTCAATTGGGTTGTGTTTTGAGTGGCTGTGATGAAAATTTGGGTTTTTGGTTCGGTGTTTTTTTTTCCCTGAAGTTTAAGTTTTGGTGGTTTGTGCTGGTGTTATAGAGGAGAGAATGCAACTGGATTTTAGAAGTTTAGCCTGAATTCCTAGGTTTTGGTCAATCTTTTTTGTTTGTTTTGATTGAATTTGTGAGCTTGGGTCTAAAATTCAACTGGTTTTTTGAGTGATTGTGTTGAATTTTTTTAGCTTTTTGGTTGAAGTTTGTTTTGGTGGTGTGACAGTGGAGAAGATGCATTTCTAACATTTTTTTTTTTTTTTTTTTATGTGGGATGGTGCGCTGGCTTTAGAATAAGTTGGGTCTTATGTGTTTTGGCCATCTATTGTGGATACAGGTAGTTGTCTAGTTATTAAAGCTTTAGTGGTATAATGGTGGTGTCCTACTTGGGATTCAGCTGGGTTTTTATACAAAAAATTGCTTTCCTTAGCCAAGATTTATAAGTGTTTCAGCATTCTTTCATCTATACTGTTTTGGCACCAAACATTATTAGGAATTATAGGGTTTACGTTTCTTTGATATGTGACTAGGGGTTAGTAAAATTTCTGCATTAAATGTTGCCTCCGGCATTTTTTAATTGTCTTCATTTTGGCTTCCAGAGTGAGTTCATAGCAGAATGTTATATGAGGAGGGCCTATATATCAGGCTTTACTGGTAGCGCCGGTACTGCTGTTGTCACAAAGGATAAAGCAGCTCTGTGGACAGACGGGCGTTACTTTCTCCAGGTTTGAAAGAAGGATACTCTTTGCCTATTCCAACTCTTTAGCTTTAGCTCTGTCCTATATGCAAAGTCAAAACCCTTTTTTTTCCTCTTATTTTCTCACTGGTCGGGCCAAATCATTATGTCATTATTAGGAAAGGAAATTTATGTTTTGATATCCACCATTCTAGCTATGTAGTTGTTATTAATACTTTTTTCTCTCTATAATGATTAGGCTGAGAAGCAGCTGAGTTCTAGTTGGATTCTCATGTGGGCTGGTAATCTTGGAGTTCCTACCACTAGTGAATGGCTTAATGATGTTTTGGCTCCTGGTGGTAGGGTTGGCATTGATCCTGTGAGCAATACTCTGCTGCTTAAGATGCCTGCACTAATCTTCTTGTTCTTGCTTTTCTGTACTGTGCAAACCGTTTTATCATTTTTTCTGATTTTGAATTCTCATGTGTTCTTTTCATTTTAAAATTCGGATTTCTCCCATATTTTCCATTTGTAAATATGGAGCATATGCTGAACATTTCAGTTTTGTCATGATTTATGGATATTTCATTAAGTATAGAAAATTATCTTTTAATAATCTGATTCACATTTTGACTTACTTGGTAACTTGCACCTTCTGTTAATATGTACTTTGCTTGTTTTAAGTTTGTTTCATTGTTCTTCGTTTTCTTCCCATGATTCCACCTCCCACCCAACTCATCTATGTCTTTTTCAACTCATTGGTGCTCACTATAGCCTTCTTTGAACTTGCCTGGCTCTGTGACACAGTGTGTTTGGTATTGTGAAGGAGCAGTTTCTTTTTCTTCCGATGCTGCAGAGGAACTGAAGGAGGCCATTGCAAAGAAGAATCATGAGCTGGTTTACTTATATGATTTAAATCTAGTGGATGAAATTTGGGGAGAATCACAGACTAAACCTCCAAAAAAACCAGTCAGAGTACATGACCTAAAATATGCTGGTTTGGATGTAGCATCAAAGATGTCTTCCCTGACATCTGATCTTGTTGACGCTGGTTCATCTGCAATTGTAATACCAATGCTCGATGAAGTGGCTTGGCTGTTGAACTTGGTAATATCTCTGAACAGCTTTCTCAAAGTGAAGATGATGCATGCAGATCATGTTTCTCAAAATGTGTTGGAATTTTTGCTGCTAACACAAAATTAGGTCATGTAGTTGCACCGATTTGCAATAAGCTCCCTAGAGAAAATAACTTAAAAGTTTTGTGTGGTAAGCATAAGTGGCAAATAACTCCCCACATGGACTCGCCGTTTGAAATCGTGATGAAAAATGTAAATGTGCCACGCTCCCCAATCAAAATTAGAGATGTGTCTCCTATATATATATATATATATATATATATATATATATATATAAAATAAATTAATTAAAAAAAAGAATGAGAAAAACATAAATATTAAAAAAGAAAAATAGGAAGGTCAACCACCCGATGCCGGCGAGGGTCGTTTGGCCACTTTCAGAGGCGAATATGGGGTGGTTCGCTACTCCTTTGGAAAAAGGATAGCTTGGTGGTGACGTTAATTAGGAAAAGGGAGATGGAAAACTAGGATAGCTTGGTTTATATATGGTTGAAGTAGATCGACGAGCCTCGTCTACAAGGTACAACCTGCCCAGACGGTCCTCAACCCGAGAGCCTTGTCTGAAGTCCTCATTTGAAGACCATTCTGACGCCTATGTTTATTTACGGTTTTTATGCGTTATGTGAATTACCGTCCAGACGGCGTTATGTTCCGTCTAGACGGATATCGTAGCTTCTTTATGTTTTAGGTTTTAGGGTGCCGTAGAGTTTGGTTTCACGTTTTATGTACATGGCCGTCGAGACGACCTTAAGTGCCGTCGGATGAGCTCCGTAGAATGGCAATCCAAGTTAGTTTCATATTATATTCAGGGTTAGGATTTGGGGACCTATAAATACATGCTTATAGCCTCCAGAAACGTAGTGCTTGATTATATATGATTGAGTTTTGTTCAATACGATTACTCAGAGTTCCAGTTTCGTCATGATGTTTCTTCAAAACCTAGAGAGTATCTAGCTTTTAGAGAACATTTCCTAGATCCATTGATAGTCTCAAGATCTAAAAATACATATATGTTCATTACTGTTGTTATTCGCTGCAGCCCACTAAGTCACGCTATATCAGTTGGTATCAGAGCCCAAGTTATTTTCCATGACAGGAGAGGGGCAACCATTGTGCAAACATGAACAAAGTGTACGAGCGCACAGAGGCGGCACAGAAGGAGCAACCAGCGATTCATTTACGACACATGGATGAGAGGTTTGGTGGTGTAGCCATGCAAAGAGGGAGCGTGAGCGTACCCAACATGGGGTCCTTCCTGATCACTTGGCCGACATGGATGGTCCGAACATTCGTCGTCGTCAACCAAGACCATGGTACGCAAGGGCGGAAGACAAATTTATTGTTGAAAGTGAGCCTGTCAATCCTTTTGCGGGGGGCGGAGTGCGGAGGAAATTTTCTATGATACAAGCTCATGCTATTTCACGGGAAGCAGACGTCAAGCTCGACACCCAGGCTTCCAAGGTTGCTTGCGACAAAAGAATCCCAGTTAAAGAAAAGAGAAAAAGTCCAACAAAAAGAAGGTGCCTAGGCGGCGGAAGAGGCCGAATCAATCGGCAAATTTTTGGCAACGCATGGAGGATCGATGGAGACCACGTGGGAACAACTAGAGACCCTCACGACCCAATTTGGCAACATGGGTGATCCTAACATTTGTCACGATCCAACCAACACCACGTTTTGTGGATGAGGATGACGTGGTTGTTGCTAGTAGGGTGCGATCTCAATAGAGGAAGGCAAGGATTGAGATGGAGATTCCGCAATATGCCAACTTGACCCTTATTCGCGATCCTCAACTCCAACTACCAAATCCATATTATGTGGAGGAGAAAGGTAGCTGTTGATGAAGAGTTCCAGGAATCCGAGTTCATTAATGAGAAGTTCGAACATGAAGATGTTGAAGATTCTTCACAAGAATTCGTGGATTAGGATTCTCCACTAACATATGATGATGATATCAACAATGAAGATCCTAAGGAAAGAGCCTTACCATCCGACCCAATGGAAGAGGACGAAGAAGATGGGTTTTAACCATTGTTTAGCGGCCTCTACCCTGAAGAAGATGACCTATAGGAAGAAGAAAGACCCACAGATGATATCCCAAATTATTATGAGGAAGATGAAGACCTTCCAGTGAAGTGCCTAATTTCAATGATGAAGAATTAGGTTATGTTGATTTCCTTGGTTAGACGATATCTTGTCGATTCTCATAACAATGATTATAATGAGTTTTCGTGGATGAGGAGAATTACATGTTCACAAGGAGACAAGGACTGACTCATTCTTAAGTATCTTCATGGCATGTGGAAGAGAAAAGGCATGAGGGAAGCACGGCAAGCCCGAAGTAAGGCAAGGTGGTGTGTAGAGCCTTCAAAATAATCATCATAATCTACCGATGATTAAGAGCATCACATTTGTTGTGGGGTGTTGCCTTGTCTTGATCTTAAGGAATTGAGAATGGAACGAGTTGATAGGGCACCCGAAGGACTGTGGAAAGGACAGTCCAAATTCGAGGGCTTATTCTCTCAAACCTGGGGAGAATAATGTAGATCGACAAGCCTCGTCTGCAAGCTCGTCTGCAGCCCGTCCAGACTGTCCTCAATCCAAGAGCCTCGTTTGAAGTCCTTGTCTGAAGACCGTCAGGGTGCCTATGTTTATTTACGGTTTTTATGCGTTATGTGAATGACCGTCCAAAGCGGCGTTATGTTCTGCGCGGAGCATCGTAGCTTCTTTTTGTTTTAGGTTTTAGGGTGCCGTAGAGTTTCGTTTCACGTTTTATGTACGTGGCTATCTGGACGACCTTAAGTGCCGTCCAAACAAGCTCCGTAAAATGGCAATCCGAGTTAGTTTCGTATTATGTTTAGGGTTAGAATTTGGGGGCCTATAAATACATGCTTATAGCCTCCAGAAACGTAGTGGCTGATTATATATGATTGAGTTTTGTTCAATAAGATTACTGAAAGTTGAGTTTCTTCATGATGTTCCTTCAAAACCGAGAGAGTATCTAGCTTTTAGAGAAAATTTACTAAATCCATTGATAGTCTCAAGATCTAGAAATACCTATCCGTTCATTACTGTTTTTATTCACTGCAACCCACTAAGTGACACTGCATCAATGGGTTGGGGTGTTTATGGGTTTTACGGTTGAGCAATTTGGTGCATATCAACGGTGGTTGCATTTTGCGTAGCAACGGTGGTTTCTGTGGCGTTCCACATCGCCTGTGTGTATGGAGATGGAGATGTGCATATATGTATACTTACACCATTCATGATAACAACGCGTTTTAAAGTCGTGATGGTTATTACTTAAGCGTGGAGTACCAGTATGGGTAACCTCTTGTGAAGTCTGATTTGGATGAGCCAAAAGTAGAAAATATTGTATGTCATTGGAGTGTAACATTACAGTTTCTTTTGGTTTTGGAATGGTAGTGGCTGCTGGTGATTGCTATAGAAATAATCAGTCTTACTTTGATACCACTTGATCCGAACCCACTAACCTTAACATTCGACAGCTACTTTGAGCAAGCCTTGACTTCAAAACACATTAAATTGTACTATAAAATATAATCAACTCATACTTGTTTATTGATAATTACTCCTTCAAATAAAAGAACAGCTACTTATTGATAATAAAATGTTGAAATTGAAACAGAAAGAAAGCATGTTTATTTTAACAAAGGAGAATTTACCGTTCTGAGGCTAAGGCAACACCCATTTATTAACAACACATTTATGCAAAAAGTTACGAAAAAAAAAAAAAAAAAAGCTAACACATCCCTCTTGACATTTTATTATAATTATGAAGGCCATAATAGTCGATCGTTATGTGATCCAGTGTGGTATAATTAGTTTACAAAGACAAAAAATACAAAAGTTACAATTCTTCGAAAATTAAGAGTCAATTATGAAATTGAGGCAAAATAGGAGAAAATTCCTTGAAAAACTCATAACTGATCTGCAAAGGCCATCTTATTATTATTATTTTTAAACATACCATACTCATTCATTGATAAAAGTCATGAGCTTAAAGCTCTTACAAATAGAGCAAAAGTTCTTAAGTGAATCATAGCCGAAGCTAAAGATACGATCATCAACAATGACCAAATCAACCATAACACAGGCATCCACTAACTTATGACTAATCATCGGGTTTAAAAATCAGATTGCATCAAGCAGATACCATCTATTGCATAGGTAGCGCTTATTCCTCGGCCTTGAAAGCAAAGCGCCAAGCCGATACTCATCCTCCTCGACCCGAAAGCCAGGATAAAGTTCACATCCACAACCTAAGGGTTTGGACCAGTAATAACGGGCAGCAATTGGGCGCAATAAAGTAGGAGGAGAAAGCCTTATTACAAGCAAAAGAAAAAACCATACAGGAAATAAAGGAACAGAAAACAAATGCAGGAAAAGAAATTACGAAAAACAACAATATAGGGAAATAAAGCGAAAACACACAAAGCGAGTCACGACGACGCAGAGGAGGCCAATCGCGAGCTGGCCGGAAACCACCACGAAAGGTGGCACAAAAAGCTTGGCACGGGAGGGGCGCGTGAAAAGACCCGACAGCAAGCGGTGAGTAGCGAAGCAGGCGCGGAGATCGACGGCACACACAAACAACAGGAGGAGGAGAGTTTGAGTGAAAACCCCAAAAGCGGTACCCACCGAGAGAGAACACAAGCACAACAGAGAAAACACCAAAGACGAAACAAGCCTAAAAACAAAACAGGGAAGCAAAAAAGTAAAATGAAAGAACGAAAGCAAAGAAGCACAATCAGGGAGAAACGAAAACAAACCCAGCCGGATCGACGGAACCCTTGCCAAAGGTGGGATGGTCACGGCGGAACCGAGAAGCAAGGAGGTGGGTAGGCGTTGGAGGAAGCCAGGTGGAGGACGGAGGATCGGTCGAAGGCAAGCCGATCCAGACCCAACCCGTTTCAACCCAAGCAGGAAACGCGCAGATGGAGATGGCGAGGAAGAAAGCGGCGGGGAACGGCAAGACCATAGGCAAAAGCAGAAAAAGCAGAGGGGAAAGGAGAGGGGGAGGGGGAAGAGAGGGGCACGGGACTAGGGACATCAAGTAAAATACTAGCACCCGGAGCGGGAAGGTCGAGGGGAGGAGGGATGCAGCACGGGCATCCCTCCTCCCCAGGCAACGGCACTCGAAGGGGGCTTAGGGTTTCACAGGGCTCTAAAGAGAGAATTTCAGAACAAAAGCCAATATAAAGGCCATCTTATTAATTAAGCTTATATAAAACCTAAATTCAAAACCCTAATAATAATAATAATAATAATAATAATAATAATAATAATAAAATGAAATAAAAATACCATGCGGCAAACAGAATACAAAACATCTTTCACGTAGTAAACATATGTTGGAATTAAATTTTTTTTCCAAAAATACAAAATTGTAGCCCTCTTCATTAAGCTTCACCAAGTTTGTCTCAAGCTCCACCAAGTAAGGCTTGGGTTACCTACATATATATTATTTTATTTTTGGAAAAAAAAATCAAAATTAGTCCATAATTTTTCTTGCAATTTAAATTTAATTCTCAAGTTTCTAATTTGGGTTAATGATCATCCTGTTTTGAAATTTGTCTTTTTAAATTGTTTAATATATGGCCTAGTTTTGTTTTCGTTGGAAAAGTTGGGCAATGTTTTCGGTGTAGGGCATCATAAAAAGTGTGTTTTTCTCGGTCTAGGCATGTTAAAAGGGATTTTTTTTTTTTTTTGTTGACAATTTCATGATATATATTAAAAACAAGTCAGAATTTTTACATCACATTTAAGCATACCATACTAAGGGCCTGTTTGGAATTGGGTTTGAGGACATCAAAAGTGCGTTTAACACCCTAAAAGCTCGTTTGATAATAAATAAATAAATAAAAACTCATTTGGTAAAAGAAATTAAAATTGCTTTTGAACGTCAAAACACACTTTTATAAAAGCTTAAAAATGAAGCATTTGCTAAAAAAACATTTTTTAACTTAAATGCTCTATTTCTCAAACGCAATCTCAAACAAGCTCTAAAAGCATGTTTGAAATTGTTATTAAGAAATAAAGCTTTTAAGTTACAAAGCGTTTTTTTGGCAAAAACCTAAATTAAGCTTTTACTAAAAGTGTGTTTTGACCTTTTTTAACTTTTTGATTTGTAAAAAGTTCTTTCAAATTTTTTTACCAAATGGATACTTTTTTCTTTTAACGAAATTTTTGAGTAGTAAACGCATTTTTAGGCACCTCAAAGCACACTCAAACATGTCACGAAAGTCAAGGACAATTTTCTTGAGTTCATCATACATGCTCGCGCTTTCCTTCGCGACCAGTAGATGCGTGCACCACTATTGAAAATTAAGTGGAAGCACACAATGCCTTTAGATTCTTCTATAGTTTTTAATTTCTTTGCACCATCTAATCTTGACGGGAATACTTTATGTAAGGATCGATGTTGCACAAATTCAACCATTGGAGGAGCTGTCGGCATGAAGGCCAACCCTTCAAGAGTTCTTTCTATTGCTTTGGAATTTTAGATAGGGTTAAGCAAATCTTATTGAATGATCTGCAGATGAAGGAGAGTCATCTCCTATGAGATACCTTGGGTCCCCTAATTTCTTCTAGTCTTTCTTATGCATTGTAGGGTGCTTTTGGATAGAATTACTGGTC
This sequence comes from Corylus heterophylla, assembly GCA_016403345.1. Taxonomy (NCBI): domain Eukaryota; kingdom Viridiplantae; phylum Streptophyta; class Magnoliopsida; order Fagales; family Betulaceae; genus Corylus; species Corylus heterophylla. The sequence continues at coordinate 13,945 of JADOBO010000315.1, read as the reverse complement.
GTATTGATTCTTGGTTATTTAGGAATCTTTCTTATGCAGGAAGGCTTTAACTGCTCTCTTCTGTGTTATACAGCTTGCAAGAATACTGGATAGGTATCTTCATCCTCCCTAAGAAGGTTATAAAGTCTATTGAGCAAAAATTTAATAGGTTTCTACGGAATGGGAAGGATATTGAGGCTACTAAGGTAAAAATGGCTTGGTTTGATGTTTGCTTCCCCAAGAAGGAGGGTGGCTTCGGGTTGAAGAGGCTTGAAGTTTGGAATTAAACTTCTACGCTTAGACACATTTGGAGTATTTTTGCTAGGTCTGGCTCTCTTTGGGTGGCATGGATTAAAGAAAATTTTTTGAAATAGAAGAGTTTCGGAGTGTTGGCATCCTCAAAATTGTTCTTGGTGCGGAGGAAGCTTCTCAAATTAAGGAATATTGCCAAAGAGTTCTTGAGGTTTGAGGTTGGGGATGGGGAAAATATTCATCCGGGATGGATTTTTGGCATCCGCTAGCTTGAAAAATATGGGTATATGGCTGTTTATGATGCTCGAGTTGGGTGGAGGCAAAGCTATCTTCAGTTATACACAATGGAGATTGGTTTTGGCGGCTTGCTAGGTATGAAGCTTTGGTGGAAATTCAAACTAGGCTTTCGAAATCAGCTTGAGCTCTAGTGACAAACCTATATGGACTACCTCAAGGAAAGGTATCTATGTTAAGTCGATACATTGGAGGCTCTTAGGGAAAAAAGAGAGCAGCTAGGACAATTTGGTGGTGACATTAATGGGGAAAAAGGAGATGGAAAACAAGGATAGCGTGGTTTTATGGGTTGGGGTGTTTATAGGTTTTACGGTTGAGCAATTTGGTGCATGTCAACAGTGGTTGCGTTTGCATAGCAACGATGGTTGGATGGTGGTTTATGTGGCATCCCACACTTGTGCATGGAGATGGAGATGTGCTATATATATATATATATATATATATATACACTTACATCATTCATGACAACAACGCGTTTTAAAGCGTGATGGTCATGAACCCATCGAACTCGCTCTTAAACGTGCTTAAACGAGTAGTACCAAGATGGATGACCTCTTGTAAAGTCTAGTTTAAGGAACCCAAAAGCGATAATATTGTATATCATTGGAGTGGAGTGTTATAGTTTCTTTTGGTTTTGGAATGGTACGTAGTGGTTTTTGGTTACTACTATAGAAAATAATCAGCTTGCATAGATACCACTTGACGCGAACCCACTAAGCCTTAACATTCAATAGCTACTTTGAGCAAGCCTTGACCTCAAAATACATTAAATTGTATTATAAAATATAATCAACTCATACTTGTTTATTGATAATTACTCCTTTAAATAAAAGAACGCTACGTACTAATAATAAAATGTAAATCGAGACCATAAAGAAAGCGAGCTCATTTTAAAAACGAGGAATTTACCATTGCCGAGGCTAAGGCAACGCTAGCGACATTGTGTTTCAAACACAAAATAAGAATAAAACAAGGACTTGGAAATTTTAGCCTTGACCAAGAACCACAAGTTCATATATCTTATTTCTCGACCCCATCACTATTTTCAACTAGCTAGTAATGTCAGAGTCACGTTGCACGAATAATAGCGCTGGGTAGCAACATGGTAGGAATATGTCTCAAAGGTAGCATAGCCCCTAGCAAACCGAATTTTCCTGTCCTAGCCACCGCTGAAACCTCTCTAACAACTTCAAATTGCTTGCTAACTCCTTGTATTTCCTAGGTGCTTCCACTGTATTCCTTATTTCTGAACACAATTGATATCATCATATGTGAATTCAGCCCGTCCAACCCCACTGTCTTATGAATTTTGTTTAATGTGAGATCTAGAATTAATTATTGTATGATTTTCGTCCTTCTCCCTTAAATAAAAACCCGTTTAGATCTTGTGGTTTGCCTAAAAATATATTCAAGATGAGATGATTAGTAGCTTATTTCTAGTTACTTAAAGGAGAAAGTCTAAATTTCAGTCTCTTCTCCTTCTCTCATACATTTTTTTTTAAAAAAATTAGCTATTTGCTATTAGATCTGCACTTTTGGTGATTATAGCAGTTCTCTATTTTATGAGATGTTTGGTTGTACATATTGTGCAACCTAATGGGTTTTCTTTGGGACCCTAAGAAAAGTCTGTATCCTATTGAAAACTTGAGTTTTGTTTAATGCATTTTTATTCATAATTAAAATAAAATAAACATGCACACACACACAAAATTTTCCACTTGCTTACATTATAAGGTAAATTTGCGATATTCAAAATTTGGGCCCCATCAATATTTTCCACTAGTAATGCTGCACTGTCACGTTGCACAATAACAGCGTGGTGAGTAGCAACATGGTAGGAATATGTCTCAAATGTAGCATAGCCCCTAGCAAACCAGAATTTCCTGTCCCAGCCACCATTGAAACCTCTCGAACAACCTCAAATTGCTTGCTAACTCCTTGTATCATCGCATGTGAATTCAGCCTGTCCAACCCGCTGTCACGACATGCCTTGTGCACGCCAACTTCCGGTGAATTTGGATCTGCGCTTTGGTGATAAAGTCATCGTGACAAAGACGGTTCGAATTGGGTGAATGTTTGAGCCTTGCCGGCAACACCAAGAACCAGGATGACCGTGGCATTGGCAGCCGGGGCCGAGATGTCTAGGAAGTACAAAGATAGATTGGTTTCTTTAAAGTCGGTAGCTTTTGCTGAATATATGGCCGTGGCTAGAACCAACACCAAGAATAAATTGGGGAGTCTTTTTGGTAGAAAATTTTGTGCCATGGGTTGATTGTGAATAAGCTAGCTATATAGAAATGACTTTTGAGTAGTTTGTATTTCTGAGTTAGTGTTGTAATCTCTTTTTATATATATTAGGTGAGGGAGATGTTTTTTCATTCATCTGTGGCTGGAGCTAGAAACTAGAAGAGGGGATTAGGGAGCTTGTTGTCTAGTTATCAAATGATTCTATATTTTGTTATCTTGCTCTCTTATATATTAAAGAAATCATGGAAATGCGATAGAATTCAAGCATTTCTGGCTTTGTTTACTAGTTTTTGTGCATATCCATTGTACATTAATGTAAATATAATTAAATAATGTAATGTGACATATATTCCCGAACATAGAAAAAATATGTACAAATAGTAGTAAAATTATACCTTAATTTGTTTTCTCCACAATGTTAAAATTAACAGTCAAGTAGTTTGAATTTGATTCAAAACCTTCTAAGAAATTGAATCTTCAGGTTTTACTAATTAATTGAATAAACAGTGACAAGTTATTACTTCAGTACCCCTGGCCCTTGAAAGCTCCAAGTAAGATGTTGATTTGAAAATGAAGCCGAGATGTTTACTATATGGATTGTTCATTAGTGTTCAATAATAACCATTCCGGTAGTTGATATTTTAACTACCCGTTTAAACTATTCTATTAGTGGGTTTATATTGTTTATATGGCATACATTAATTTGTGTAGCTAATTACACCGGAGCCCTGATCCGGAGATGAGGGTACCGTAACATGTACAAAAATTATAAAGAAAAAGGCAACCAAAGCCTATTCTATTAGTGTTCAATAATGCATGGGATGATGATAACATGCATGGATTCCTATGAATTAATATCAATGACGGTAAACAAATAGAGAAGGAATATTGTGAATATCCGTTTAAACTGGGAGAGGTAGGTCTTTCAATGTACCCTTGTTGAGGTATTTTTTTGGATTGGGCCCTGGTCATTTAATAAGAATTAGAGTGAAGCCCAACACTCGTTCACGGCTAATGTGGCTTGCAACTAGGTTGATGGATGCACGAATTCTCGCCGTAAAGAGTGAATGGGTTTATATGGATAAGAGAAATGCTAATCAATATTTTTTTTTTTTTATTTGGCTCATCTCATTTTACAAATCAATTATTAAATCTGTAAACTTACATGGAATCTACATATTTGTGAACTTAGAGAATTTGTGGTGCAGTGACACAGTGTTCAATGGTTCTACCATGCATAAGTGGGTGTCAACACATATGCATACTAATAATATGAGTGAAATATCTATAAAAGAAAAAAATAATAATATGAATGAAATACTCTGAATGATTCATCAATGGATATCCCAAGCAATATTGATGTACATGATCATCGATCCATATAGAAAATGAGGAAAAGAGGAGGTGGATATATAAGAGAGAGAGGGGATGTCGGTGGTTGCGGAATATATATATGACCAGTTTTTTCCTAGTGCAGTGGTAATTAGTGACTAATCTCTTAATTTTGTTTTTAGTACTGATACTTTCCTTGGGTAATGTTTTGGATTTCTCTCTTCTATTCAATAAGAAAAAATTAAATTACACATGAGATAAGTCTTTCTCACTATTAATTCTTACAGAAGAAAGATCGAGAAGGACAAGTAATGGGTCTTTTGTGCTTACTTAATTTGATTTTGGTGTTGATATCTATGATGTTTGGATTGAAAATTGATAATCTTGATAATCGGAGCTTGGGCGATATATAAAATTGAGAATTGTTTGATTTGTTAAATTTTGAGTTTAATGCTCCATTTGTTTCGGCGTAAAATATTTTTAGGAAAGTTATTTTGCAAGAAAATATTTTACGATGAAAACATTTTCCGAAGTTTAGCGCGCGCACGGAAAATCACAACTATATTTTATATTCACAACAAAAAAAATACTAATATACAATAATTTAAAAAATAAAATATAAAAATACCGCCGACTTGACCAGACCCGACACTTGATCGAACTACTGGAACCTCGCGAGCTACCCTAGATTTTACCGACCCAACTAGGACCCGCTCGAACTTGCTCGGGACTTGACTAGGACCCGCCCGACCTAGCCGAGACTCAGACGGGACTCGCGAGACCGACCAGACTTGACCGAGACCCGACCGAGCGTTCCGAGCGGGTCTCGGCAAGTTTCGCCCGGTCCCGGCCAAGTCTCGACCAGTACGGTCATGTCCCGGCGAGTCCTAGGCAGTCCCGAGCGGTTCCAAGCGAGTCAAATTGAGTCCCAGCGGTTCCGGTCAAGTCCGGCAAGTCTCGTGGGTCCCGGCAGTGTGCGAGTCCGTGCAAGTCCGACGGTCCCGGACGTCCTGGCCAGTCCCGGCGGGTCCCGATCAAGTCCTGAGTGGGTTCCGGCAGGTCCTCCGCGAGTCCCGTGATATCCGAGCGGTTCCGGCGCTCGACGAGTCTCGGTTAGGTCCCAGCGGGTCCCGATCAAGTCTTGGTCTGTCCCGCGGTCCTGGGAGTCCCGAGCGGTCCTCAAGTCCCGCGAGGTCCTCGATTGAGTCCCTAGATGGTCCCTGGTCAAGTCTCGGGGTCCTCGTCAAGTCCAGCGTGGTCCTGCACAAATCCGAGCGGTCTTGGGCGGGTCTTGGCATGGTCCGCCAATTCTAGAATGATATGCTCAAAATTGAAAAATAGTTTATGGTTTCAAAACCGTAAACCATTTTTTCAAAATTAAAGAAGAATTTTCGGTCAAAGGAAAAATATTTTTCGTTGACCATTATTTTACGTCACACTAAACATTTGTAAATACGTAAAATATTTTTCGTAAATCATTTTACGGAGAAACAAATAGAGCCTTTTAATCGAATTTTCACAATGAGTTTCACCTATGACCAAATTGAGAAATAGCTTTGACTATAAACTATAAAGGTGAAAATAGGAAGCAATATTATTAGAATTACATGCCACAGTTTAGAGTTTCTTCAAGTTCACATACTCCCAAAAAGCTAACAACCTTAAATCATGCATGCTAGCTCACGGCTTTTCTGTTTCTAATTTCACTGGACCATCTCTTGACTAACCAGAAGCCGAAGCGAGCTATGTCGATGAAGACCATCGTTTCTATTATTGTCAGCGCCAATCGTGAACCATTTATATCAGTAGGTCCAATCAACAAAATCCCGCAAAGATAACTTGCAGCCCAGTAACTTCATGTGAAATTATGAGTTTAGTAACTGGGGTGATTAATGTGACTTTTTATTTTTCTCTTTCTTTATTTCTAAGGTTTTAGCCCTTGTTTGGTTTGCATAATAGGTATTCCGTTAGAAAAATGAATAGCTATTATTAGGAATAGACGAAAGTGAAATAGAATAGTTATTCATATTCCTTAGTTTGGCAACAACATATGTATTTTAATTGGAGTTGAACCAAAATTACCTAAAAGCCCACATTTCTTTTTTAAAATAAAAAAAATAAAAAATAAATAAGTAAAATTGGAAAACCCTTGAGTTGCAGGGCTGGTCGGCCACCCGCTGCAGGGGTGGTCACACCACCCCTAGAGCACCTTAGGTGGATCCGTGAGACTCATCGAGGTGGCCTGGCCACCCCTAAACGTTGTTGGGGTGGCCCATATTTAAACATGGAATGTTGAGAACAATTAGGCCCGCTTGATTTGCAAATAAACCTCTAGAATGGAATGACAATTCCTATGAAATATTAAAACAATATTGTAGGGCGCCTTCCAAATTAATGGACCAGTATCCTCTCCTGTCCGTTTAATTTGGACACTGGAGGGAGGGTTTTCCATTTTAAAAGACAGGTTATTATTATCTTGTTCAAATGGATTAAAAGGGATCGAAATTTCAAATTTAATGGTGTTGCGCTCTTTCTTTAATATTGGCCTATAAAGAAAGAGCACTGATTGTATCACCACTCTCCAATATTTTCTTTGTTTAGAAGTTCTGTTTGCTAAGAAAAATGGGTTCCAAGGCTTTACTTTTGCTAGGTCTTTTGTTGGCCATTATTCTTCTCATCACTTTGGAGGTTGCAGCGAGGGACCTGACTGAGACTTCTTCTGACCAGAAAAACGGTGCGTTGGGATCACTAACGACTTGTTTTTCATTATGTGTGCTAATTAATTTTAATATTATCACAATAAGATCACAATTATATTATAGTAACATGTTTCATTAATTGCACGTGCAGTGAAGGCCACCAAAGAGGCCAATGGATCGAGTAGATGATGTCAAATACGGTGGCAGATATGGGATGTACGAGGATACGGTGTTAATAATAGGTGGATCTGGTGGCAAACATCGATGCTACCATGGATGTTGTCGTACACTACAACAAAAATGGGTTTTAGTGACGTGTATACTATTCATTAATATTTGCTACGTTATCATTTAGTGACGTGGCAATTAATGACACGTTACTAAAATATTTAGTAACATGTAAACTCACATGTCACCATTTGGTGACGTGTCATAAATAACACATTACCAATTTGGTAACATGTCATAATGGCACGTTCCAATTAATAACGTGCCATTATGACACGTTACCATTTGGTAACGTGTCATAATGCCACGTTACAAAATGGTAACGTGTCATTATAACACGTTATTACTTGGTAACGTGTCATAATGGCACGTTACCAAAATGGTAACTTGTCATAATGGCACGTTACTAACTGGTAACGTGCCATTATGACACGTTACCAAATTGGTAACGTGTCATAATGACACGTTACCAAATTGGTAACGTGCCCAATAAACCGCACGTTACAATATGGTATTGGGAACCAGCGCCCAGTTGGTTTCCAATATTTTTTTTTTCCCCCCTTTTTCTTTCTTTTTTTCCCTCCTATTTTTTTTCTACCTCCTCAGCACAGGCTTCGAAGAAGAGGGAATTTCCTTTTTTCCTCTCCAGCAACTCCTTTTTCTTCTCACAAGCAACTCCTTTTTCCTTTTTTCCTCTCTGTCCGCAACTCCTTCCGCGAGTTCGGCATTTCTCCGTCCATCTCCTCAGGTATATATTCCTCATTATATATATATAGCTTGTGTTTTGCATTAATATATTGGGGTTTAATATATATAGCTTGTCTTTCTATTGTTAGAAAAATGGCTAGGTTGAAACAAGCCAAAGAAGAGGCTGAAAAGGAGATAGCTGAATATCGGGCCTAAATGGAGCTCGAGCTCCAGATCTGCAGATGTTTGTATATGTTGTTGAAACTGATTCAAGGCATTTTGAGTTCTATGATATTATTTGATAGTTTATTCAATTTGATTCCATGATATTATTTGAAAAAAAAAAAAAAAAATCAGATTCCATGATATCAACTGTGCTGGGTTTGGATATTTGAAAATCAAATTCCATAATATTATTTGAAAAAAAAAAATTCTGGAAAAAAAATTTGAAAAAAAAAAATTTCAAATTTTTGTCCGGAATTTTTTTTTTTAATAATTTTTTTAAACTTTAGTAACGTGTCAATTTTGACACGTTACCAAATGGTGACTTGTCAAAATTGACACGTTACTAAAAGTTTAGTAACGTGTCAGAAACTGACACGTTACCATTTAGTAACGTGTCAGAAATTGACACGTTACTAAATCCCTAGTAGTTACGACCAATTTGGAAACGCCCCAGACACGTTACCAATTACACGTTACTAACCTTTAGTAACGTGTCAACAGCCTTGACACGTCACAAACGGTCCGTTACAAAAATATTGAATTTTTGTAGTGGTAAGGGTTATAAGTACGATCAAAGTGGCAGGGGCTGCCTTCATTGTTGCCCCAGATAATTAGCTGGTGAAGCTGCTGATGCAGAAACCGAATCCGAGACTCAAAACTAAAGCAACATAATTATCTAAATTATGGTTTTCAATTCCGTTGTAATGTTATAAATAAGGGTTAAATACATAGCTGGACCAGTACTTTTGGTATTTATGAAATTAGTAAGTGGACTTTCTAATTAGGGTTGTATTGGAGCCGAGTATTGAATGTTTAAGTTTCTAATTAGGGCTGTATTCGACAAACCCATTTCCGGAGGCTGTGTGTAATGCGCTAAACCCGTCCTTGTCAAGTCTGGTGGCAAAATCTGGTTTAAGCTTCAGTAGCTCCCTAACAAACTATGTTTGCCCACGCATGGTTGCAATGTGTAGGGCAGTTTTAGGGTACACGGCTAACGAATTTTGATCCAGTAAGAGGTAGTCCTCTTGAAGTAATCTTTGCAGCTCAATGACGTTTCCATTAAGCGCTGCCTCCACCAACCTGGGATCCATTTTTTTTATGGAAACAAGAAGCTCGAAAATAAGCTCTTTCAGAAATAGCTGCATTGCCATCTCATGAGTCAGTTCTGTCAGCAACACCAGAAGCATCATTGGAAGCTCAGTCAGTTTGGATGTTGGAATTTCAGTCGGTATAGTCCGCAACATCAGCAGGATCAATGGAAACTCAGTCAGTTCAGTCAACATCATTGGTAGCTCAGTCAGTTCAGATGTTGGATGTTTAGTCAGGTTACTCAGCACCATCAGCAGCATTACTGGAAGCTCAATCAGCAATAACGTCTTCAATTCCACATCTACAATATCCACATCAACAGGGAACTTGACAACTGCAATGTTAGAGCATCTTCGATAGTAATGGCTATTTTAACTGCTTAAAATTTATAATTTTTCTATTTTAACTATTAGTTTCTCATTAAAAATGCAAACACATTAAGATTATTCACATTTGGTTCAACAACATAGCCAAGTAACTAAAAAACACCTCCCAACCACTACAAAAAACCAATTTTTTGCTGACTTAAGTTTTCTGACGTGTCAGGTGGTCTGACACATCAGAAATTCCTCCTGACAGGACATTTTTGACGTATTTCGCATGAAAATTATGGGTGTCGAATGAAAAATTTTGACGTGTTGGATTTAACACGCCAAAATTTTCTGAAATGTTAGATTTAACACGTCAGAATTTTTTGATGTGTTAAAATTGGCACGTCATAAAAATTTTCTGACGTGTCACTTTCTGACACGTCAAAAATTTTCTGACGTGTCACAAAGTGACATGTCAAAATTTTCTTGACGTGTCAAATTTTAACACGCCGAGAATTTCCGACGTGTCAAAATTGGCACGTCGATAATTTAAAATTATTAAAAATAATAATTTTTCTTTTTAAAATTTTTATGGATTTTTTTCAATTAAAAATTTATTAATTTAAATTATTTTTCAATTAAAATAATATATATATATATATATATATATATATATATATATATATATATATATATATATATATATATATATAACTTTGTGAGCAAATAATGAAGGTAATGCATCAATAAATTTTTCTTGCCAATAACGTTTCGACTATTAGATCTAACTATAACACGAGTAAGAAAAACATCTTGATACCATCTATAATCGATCATAGTAGGGCAATGAAGGTTATTCAAAAAATAAGATATGCAGAAGTAATGTTAGAAGGTGTTCCAATGAAATGTTTAATGATAATGTAAATCAATGTGTTAACGCTTGTCGGGTTCACCGTGCCACGTTGGTCATCAAAAATGGGTAAGCCACTTTCATCTTTCTTTATAGCTTTTCTAATTATTTCTTGAGATTCTTCAGAAGGTGTTTATCCCACCAATTCGACGAGTTCTAGAGAAACCAGAGAAAGCAAATCAACAATTTCGATTGGCTTAAATTATGATTAGTAACATAAGCATTAGCAACCATGGACATGTGGTTCATTTATTCAATATTTCTTGTTCGGACAAGCCATCAATGTTCCATTCATAAAGTTTATCATGAAACAGAAAATTGAGATTGAAAAATCATATATATATATATATATATATATATATAGAGAGAGAGAGAGAGAGAGAGAGAATAACTTATAAGGAGGTGGTTTACACCACCTCCTTTGTGCCCACCAATGAGCATTGGACAACTAGGAAAATCACACACTTCCAAATGAGATGAGAAGCACTAGATTAAAATCCATTGTCCCATCATTAAAAACAAAAAATTAAAAATTAAAAAAATTCTCAAACCCATCGTTTCTCTCTCTCTCTATCCTCACTTCTCATCTCTTCTTTCTCTCCCTCTCTCTCTCTCGCGCAGCAGTGACCACCGCTAATCCCAGCCCGAGCTGCTGTTGAAAGTGCCGGAGTGCAGCCCAGAGCTGCGGAGAAGACGTCGAGCCCAGCCGAGTTGCGGAGAAGATGCCGAGCCCAGCCATCTCTCTCTCTCCTTCTCACCGCAAAGAAAAAAAATCTGGTTTGGTCGAGGCAAAATTTTTGTTTTTGTAAAAGGAAAAAAAAAAAAAAGAACCACAACAATCAGTATTAAGATCATGCAGGAAATTATAAGTTTCAGTGCATAAATTCGTTCTTTTTGCATCTGGTTTTAGTGTCAAATAATTTGGGCTCTGGCGTCTGGTCTCCGGCGTCGGGCTGGGCTCCGGCGTATTGGACTCTGGCGTCTTCAACGGCAAGACCTCTGCTGCCGTCGGAGAGAGAGATATGGATGAGAGGGGGAGATCAGAGAGAGAAAGGGAGTGAGAGAGCTCGCCGCTGGAGAGAGAGAGAGAGAGAAAGAAAGAGAGGGAGGGAGAGAGAAAAATGAGGGTTTTTGTGATTTTGGGAGAAATAGTTTTTAATCAGGTGTTGTGCATCTTATTTTAGTTGGTGTAATAATCTTAGTTGTCAAATGCTCATTGATGGGCACAAAGGAGGTGGTTTACACCACCTCCTTATAAAAGTTATCCTCATATATATATATATATATATATATATATATATATATATATATATATATATATATATTTTCACCCCACGTGTTTCTCCCCACTCTCTCCCCTCTTCTTTTCTCCATTTTCTCACTCTCTCTTCTTTCCTCCATTTTCAAAACCCAAACCCAAAAATCTTCAAAAATAAAAACCAAATCAAAAGGTCAACTTGAAAATCAAAAACTCAAATGTGAAACTCAACAAATCTTCAAAACCCCAAAAAATCTTCTTATCTTCTTAATTATCTTCTATTCTTCTTCTTCTCTTCTCCTTTTTTTTTTTTTTTTTTTTTGCAAATCTGCTTCTCTTCTCCTTTTCTTTTTCTTCTTCTTCCTCTTCTTTTTCTCCTTTCTCTTCTTCCCTCTAGAGGAGTGACCAGTTGCATCTGCTCCGATAGAAGAGGCTAGGAGATTGAGAGAGGAGAAAGAGAGAGAGAGAGAGAGAGCTGAGTCGGAAATAAAAGAAAAAGGACCAAAGAAGTTGAATATATAAAAGAATTATAAAGGGAAAAGAAGAGGGAAAGAAGATAGGAAAAAGGGAAAAGTTAAAAATCCTGCTCATTTTTTTAGTGACGTGCAACGTTTAACATGTCGAAATTTTTGACGTGCTAGTTTTAGCACGTCGAAAAAGTTTCCTTTTTTCTCCTATATTATGCATGGAGAATAAAAAAATTTTGAGTAGAAATAATTTACGATGTGCTGGTTTTAGCACGTCGAAATTTTGATGTGCTAAAACTTGCACGCGAAATAAACCAGATTTAAAAAAAAAAAAATTGAAGCGAAATAATTTCGACGTCTGGTTTTAGCGCCGAAATTTCGACGTACAAAACTTACATGTCGAAATAAACCGATATTAAAAATGTATAAAAAAAATTATTGACGTGTCAAAGTGACATGTCAATATTTATTGACGTGTCTAATTTTAGCACGTCCAATAAATAGTTAAATATTAAGTTATTTAAAAAAATTAAAAAATTAAATTGATTTTAAATTTCCGACGTGTTGAATGTAACATGTCAATAAATATTGACGTAGCATATTCAACACGCCAAAAAAAAATTTGACGTACCATTTCTGGCGTGGCAAAACATAGATACTATTTGCCACATCAAAAGATGGCCGGTTTTTGTAGTGAACCGCTCAACAAAGTAGCCGATGCTAAACAATCTATATCTTATATAATAAAAATTTGTTCTTTTCTCTCGTCCTAATAAAAATGATTTTATCATCCCTCTACTATAAAATAAAAATCAGCATCACAATGCCTAATACATTTGTGAAGGGTTTTATTTTTCTTGAAATCAAAGTTATTTTGCATATTTCAACTTATGGGTATCATCAAATTTGCAATTTTGGTTCAATCTTTTGTTTTTTGTTTTTGTTTTTGTTTTTGTTTTTGCATGGGTGTTATTAAATTCTTTAATAACATATTCAATAAATGGTAATATATACTATTAAAATGAATATATATATATATGACCATTAGGAAAATAAAATTTTTAAAAATATAATCGTTAGGGAAGACAAATTTAGAAAAATATGACTAATGACAAATTTTTAAAAATATGATTGTTGGAGAAATAATAGAAAATTCATATTTAAATGAAAAATTGAAAGAGAATAATTAAAATGCTGAGCCGGATGTAGATACCTTAAAATAGTAGGTAGCTAAAATAGAATAATGTGGTTTATTAGCTAAAATTTAGCTAAATATTTGTTGAGGCGAATGTAAATTCTTTTATCTAGCTATTACTTTCTACTCTCTTTAATATTATTTTTTAAAATTTTTTATTTAAGTTTTTTTAGCTCTTAGTTTTCTTACCCGCTCTCTTCTCCAATCTTGTGTTTTATGGTGGCTATTACCAAAAAAGAAACCAATAATTTTGGCAATTGAGTATACTATTAAAATTTTACTCTTTTTAAATTTTCAAATTACGTAATTTAGGCTTGAAAAATGTCACATATTAAAAGATAGCATGCTACGATTGATAATTGAGTGTATTTTTATCGATTCTTACTTTTATGTTGTAAAAAGCTTTGAGCCAAAAGGGTGAGAAAATTTTATGCATGCCTCAATAAATAACATGCTATCTTTTTAACATGTGTCATTTTTTCCGAGTTTCGATGTTTACAAGTGGCCTAAATTATATAAATTGAGAATTTAAAATTTCTTTGAAATTGTGAGAAATCCTAATCCTAGGGCTAGAAGGATTAGAGCATTTTTCATTTTAGCCAATCAGAAAACATAATTTAAGGAATGTAAGTCAGAAGTTCTTAATGGATGAATTTAAGGCCAATGAAGAAATTATGAAATTTTTTTTTTTTTTTTTAGGAAAAATCCAAAAGTTATTGTATCATAAAAGAGTAGTCGTCCACTTTCCAGTAAGACAGCCTGCGATTCAATT
>JADOBO010000314.1:0-27215 GCA_016403345.1 Corylus heterophylla | reverse complement strand
TACGCTGATATGGTTACTTAGGCCTAGTCCCATTTCTCTTGTAGTAAGTCTAAATGTAGTTTGAGACCTTCATCATTAGTTTCGGGATGGAAGGCCTCGACTCGGTAGCTACCCAAGCCTATCTTGGCTAGTATGACTGCCTTGGTCCCAAAAGCCAAGGCGTATAGCGTCTCCTGGGTGGGTGTTCTTTTGGTTGTTCGGTATGCCCACAAGACTTCTGGAAGATCATCTGCCCAATCTCCCTTCCGATCTCCAAGTTTCTTTTTCTGAACTTTGAAAATTGTCTTGTTAGTAGCTTCTACTTGCCCATTTGCCTGGGGAAGAGCTAGAGATGAGTAGTAGTTTCTTATACGATGCTTTGCACACCATTCTCAGAATGACTCATAGTCAAATTGCTTCCCATTATCAGTTACAAACGCATGTGGAATACCATAGTGGCATACGACATTCTTCCTCAAGAACCGTTCTATGCTTTTGGTGTAATGTTCATCGCTTCATGAACCCACTAAATTAAGAGGTGCTCCAGCAGCCACGAGAGGTATGTCGGTGACATACCGATTAAGAATGGGACGTGTAGTCACCATACCGAATAATAAGAATTGATCAAATGAACGAAACTCGATGAAAGTTTCCCACAACGGTGCCAAACCGTTGATACGCTTTCGAGATGGTGACATGGCACGCCTAGAGGTGGTGCCGACAACTTCGTAGACGTTTCAGGCTACACACAAAAAAGAACAAACAGGATTAGAGCCCCCGGTGGTGTCCCGGCGAGGGAGCTCCGATGCCTAAGTCAGAACGTGAGGAAAGAATATCTAAGCAACCAAAGTTTTCAGAGCTAAGATTGGGCTTACCTTCAATGGAAATCGGGACTTGTATTTATAGGCATGGAGTAGAATTTGTTTCCCGTACGTCACAGGACTCCGATCCCTAAATATCTGTTTCGAAGTTATTTGATAAGGGTAGGAATCTCGGAGGACAAAGTGATAAGGTTTTTGTTTGGGTTAGGTAACCTTTTGAATTTGAATATGACCTATCCCGCTTATGCGAGGATTGTTTGTAGGTGGATAACCATCTATGTTGTAGAGAGTTTTTGAATGTGAGATAATGATCACTTGGACCGGTTTGAATACTTGTGTATCATTAGTTGTAAAATTGACAGTTTTACCCTTGGCTCTTGACTTACTTGCTTTGGTTGCGTCTAGGATTTGGCGTCTGTATTACCTACAGAGGAGTAGTCTCGGACTCGTGTCCGTAACTTCCTCGTGATCTGAAGCCTCCTCGGGGAAAGCATCAGAGGCCTTATCGGGTATTCCGTTTAGCTTAGGTGGGTTTGGGACCCGTTGGGCTTTAAGAGCGGATCCATGGCCCAACAATATATAATCTTAATGTGCATGCTCTTGTTAAAAGTCCCAAAGATAAAACTTTACTTATACAGACACATTCTTGTGACGCAAATGTTAGGGTACCAAAATCGTGAGTTTGGTGCAGTAGAATTTCAATCAGAATGGTTATTAGAAAATGAAAACATTCCAACAAAAACAAAAATACAGCATTTGATCTAAATTGTTTACAACAATACTTAGATGGTCTTGTTAGGTTAAGTTTTGATAGTCCAAGACTCAACAAACCTTCATGATAAAAGAAACTTGACTTTCCAAGATACACCAACAAGCCATAGAAATCCACAAGATACAAGCCGTAGAAATTCTCCTCTTCCTCCATTAATATTGAACCTTTAAGAAGAGATAAAAATTTAAAGTTAAAAGGTATAAAAGTAGAATCTATAATAAGCTCCCCATGTTATACAGACTTAATCAAGAAAATTTTGAAGAAGAAGGACCAAATTCCCCAACACAAGCAGATATAGAAGAACCTTCTTTACACCACAATTAATGACTAAAAGTAAACCATTTACTTTAGACCTCCAACCCTTAATAAAAAACTATAATTTTACCAAGAATACAAAAAAGAAAAAAATATAGTTAAAATATACAAAAGAAAAATAAAATAAAAATCTTTGCAGAATGGGAAAAATTTATGAATGAAAATAACTCAAGATCTAAAAATTATTTATCCTTCAACTTGTATTATTTTATTCGCTTCCCACTTAGTCAGGCTGCATCATTAGGTGAGACCGATGAGCCATCGAGTTTGAATACAAGATTATTTATCTATAATTAGGTTTGAATTATTAAATTAAGGGGTAGTAGGATAAGGGTTCCATTAGATTTGTCGTAGCCATGTTAAATTTATTTATTTATTTATTTTCAATTTTTTTTATAAGAAAAAAAAAGGTATTAGGTGAGCGATAGAGTTTGAATACAAGATTATTAATCTATTATTAACTTTGAATTATTAAATTAAGGGGTAGTACTTAGAAAGATAGGGGGTTCCATCAGATTTGACGTGGCCATTTTACTACAAGTTTCAACATTTCATTCAATTTTACATGCTCTAAACATTAAGGTTGCTTTCACAAGTTGAGCATCCTTCTTTGGAATAGGATCATCTCCACTACATTTTGGACTGGAGAATATCCAGTTTATAGTTAGAATTTCTTTTTAAAAATTCTAAAACCACAAATAGGACACCTGTCCACTAACTAAAAATAATAATAAAATATTATTTTAGATTTAAATCAAAATAAAAAATAAAATTATAAAATATTAAGGGGTGGTTGGCCAACCCCAATAGGGAGTGGCAGACCACCCCAGTCTTAAGGGGTGGTCAAGGCCACCCTCAATGTAATGACCAACCACTATAATATTTTATAATTTTGCTTTTATTTTTATTTAAATCTAAATAATATTTTATTATTATTATTGGTTGTGGACAGAATGTCTTATTTGTGACTTTAAGATTTCTAAGAAAAATCCTAACCATAAAGCGGATAGAGGATCCTATTCCTCCTTTGATGTTTTTGTCCAGCCCTTGCTAAACAATGAAGTTTGCTTTCACAAGTTGACCATCAATACCATCAAGTCTTCTTTTATGCTTTCTAAACATTGTGGAAGATAATTTCCCTATGGCCTCAGAGAACCAATATGATGCTCTGTAATGGTATCATCAAAAGAAGAAAAACATTTTGGCAACTTCTCTCTAAGGGTATCGTATGCACTATGCATTGAGCTTATAGCATTAGGAGCTACTTAATTTTTAAAAATTAAAGTAGATCTAGAAAGAAAGGGTGACAGCGACAAACTTCCCGGACCACACACAATCAAATAAAAAACTATGTGGGCGTGGAAGGAAGGTTAGGAAGGTTCATCGCAACTTCTCTAAAGGTTATCCTATGCATATAATGCATTAAGATTATAGCATTAAGGGCTACTTAATTTTTAAAAATTAAAAGTAAGAAAGGGTATCCTATGCATTGAGATTAGAGCATTAATTAGGAGGTATTAGAAAGTGTAATATTTCTCTAATAGCTTATCTCCATAATACTGATGTGAGGTCCATCTAATAGGTGCATAATTTATAGTCTAGAGTCCATCGGCTTTGTTACATATGAAATTCTTTGACTTTATAAAAATTTATGAAAATAAAAAATTAAACATGTTAACCAAGTGGGAAAAAGCGGAAGATAAAACAATAATAGAAGCAAGTCACCCTCCAAAAGAACCGATCTTTGTAAACTTTAAAGGATCAAAAATTTTAGCCTCCCCTTTTAAAACTTCCAAAGATGACGAAATAAAAAAGATCATAGAACAAAACAATTACACAAACCAAAGCCTCATAACCATAGGAAAACAATTAGACCGAATAGAAAAAGGAATTACACCCCCAACTAAAACTCAAACTGAAAAGAAAAAACCCCATTACGAACAACCCCTCTTAAAAATTTCACAACCCAAAACATTATACTTAAAGGATAAAGACGAAACCTATCTTGAAAAGGTCAATAATATGCTAAAACAACTTCAAAAATGTCAAAAGTGACGCACTAAAACAACTTGAAAACGTCAAAAGTGAAACCTCGCCCTCTAAAACTGTTCAAGTCATTAGAAAAGACAAATAAATAATCACATATGAAACAACAAGTGAAACACAAAGTTTAGAATCTGTACAAACTACAGATCAAGAAATACAACAAATTGAACAACAATTCAGTGAATTCCAAGTTAATAGAATGATTAGACCAATGCCTAACACCCCCAATTAGTACTCCAGACCTACACCACCAGACATTCAATATGAAGAACGAAATGTTTTTAACCAGTTCTCAGTCTCTACTGACAAGATTTATGAATGGAATATTGATGGTTTGTCTGAACAATCAATTTTAAATAAACTACAGTACATGTCAATGGTTATTAATAATTACCTTACAAATTCAGAAAAAACTAATGCAGAAATTGTAGACATTTTAACATCAGGATTTACGGGAACATTAAAAGCTTGGTGGGAAAAATACCTAACTGAAGCACATCGTACTGAAATAAAATATGCAGTTCAAAAAGATGAAAAAGGAATCCCAATTTCTGATGAAGCACATAGGAGGAATCGATGAAATTAATGTTTTTAATTTACACCATAATGAAACATTTTGAGGAATCCCTAGTAAAGTTACATCCGAATTCATGACCAACTAAGTAACCTTAAGTGTCCAACCTTAAGTGATTTTAGATGGTATAAAGATGTTGTTATGTCAAGAGTAATGATAAGAGATGACTGTAAAATGCCTTTTGGAAGAGAAATTTATCAATGGCTTACCCAACCTATTTGCCCATAAAATCCGTGAAGAATTAAGTAATAAAACTGGAATTATAGAATATGATAATCTCACCTACGGAGACATCATAAGTACAATAAGTAAAATAGGATTAAAAATGTGTATAGATATGACGATAAATAAAAACTTGAACAAAGAAAAAAGAGAAGCAAAATATGAAATGGGAAATTTTTGTGAACAATATGGCTTACCCCCTATACCACCCTCTAGAAGAAAACATAAGAATAAATACGCAAAAACTAGAAAACCCTATAAAAAAGGTTACAGAAAAAAACAAAAACTTTGAACCAAATGAATATTACAAGAAAAATAAAACAGCAAGAAAATATTATTACAAAAAACCACAAAATGAAAAATATGATAAAAAGAAAGTAAAATGCTTCAAATGTGGAAAAACAGGCCATTACAAAAATGAGTGCAAAGTAAAAGATAAAATCAACCAATTAAAAATTTCCAACAAAGAAAAAGAAGATTTGTATAAAATCTTAGAACTCAAAAATTCAAATTCTAGTGATAATGAAGATCTGTCCAAGGTGGAGGGTTGCTTTTAAGACGATCATATAATGGTTTACAATGTTTTCTAAGGTTTTGATAAAATTCAGCAACATAATTTAAAGATCCTAGGAACCGTTGAAGCTGGTTTCTATCAAGGATGATATCAATAAATTTGTCCGCAAATTGAATGGCCCGATCAATGGGTTTAACCATTCCTTGACGATGTTGAATCCTAAAAATCTTATTTTTGTTTGAAACAAGTTGATTTTTGTAGCTGAAACAACTAAACCACTAACTTTGATGATACTAAGAAACGAATGAAGATGTTTCTAGTGTTCATCAATTGACTTTGAAAATATGAGGACATCATCTATATAAACAATTGAGAAACGTGCTATAGGGTCAAAGATTTTATTCATGATGTTTTGAAATTCACTTGGGGCATTTTTTAACTCAAAGGGCATGACATTCCATTCATAGTGGCCAAATGGATTTGGATCTGCCAGAATCCACTCTTCATATCAAATTTTGAAAAAACATTGGCTTGACCTACTCTGTTTATCGGGTCCTTTTCGTTTCGAATTGGATATCTTATCTACTATAAGACTTTATTAAGAGGTTTGTAGTTTATTACTGATCTTGGAGCTCCTCTATCTAATTCTACATTTTTATGTACGTAAAAGGCTAAACAAGCCCAAGGGGACTTGCTTTTTCTAATTATTCCCTTGTTAAGCAATTCTTTAATTTCAATTTTACAAAGTTTCATTAAATCTTGATTCATTTGGATGGGTCTAACTTTAGTAGGAATTGTTAGGCATTGGTCTTCCGAGCTCGGTTTGTTATGTATATTCATAAGATATACAAGAATATACATAATGAAAATAAGATATGAATATACATAATGAAAATAAGATAGATGAAAATAAGTACTTACGAAAATATGATGCTGTAAAATTAGCTTGAAGAAGCATTCATTGAATGAAACATTCTGTAATACATAGATGAAACTCTGACATACATATTGTGAGATTTCACAGATGATCAGAGAGGGACAAAAGAAAAGAGAATTAAGTTCGGAAGAACCCGAGCTGCGTTTACAAGAGCTGAAGGAGCTTTAAATAAAAAATTAAAAGCTGAATACTGTAGATGAACAGTGTTTTGCCTGGGTGAATAGTGCTATGAACAGTAGTTGCCAACATGAATAGTACATGAGCGATGGCATGAACAGTGTTGAGCGATAATAGCCGCCAAGCGATGATGATCCGGAGCATTGACATGAGCAGTGCTTGTATTTGGGAGCGATGTTTGCTATATTTTGGAACAATGATTCTTTGTATTTGGGCTTCTCTAAGTCCCAATCTTCACCAAGATGATAGAAGTCTTGGGCTTCTGGTAAATGGGCTGTAACTTGGTTTGTTGAAGAGGAGGACAGAAGTGGGCTTTGTTCTCCTTGTTCTTCAATGCCTTTAGCTTTAAGGAGAAGGCTTCTACAAAGTCTTTGAGGTCTTCTTTACATTGGACACAGGCCATGGCTGCGGCAATTTCTTTGTAGATGTGATTTGCTTGCCGAGAATTGGCTTTGAGTGGTGAAGGAAGGGAATTCTCTCTGTATTGATGAAAGCATTTTCGAATGTTGAATTTGTCCCACCAACGGACATATCTGTTTCTTACAAAATTCCTTGATAAATAGCATAATCCCATTTGAAGAGCCATGGAATTTTATATTTCTTTGCCATATGGAGCAAGCAAGGAAATTGACTTTACCTTCATTCTTGTAATGCATCTGCAAGTTAGGGTAAAATCTTAGGAATCATCTTATGACTTTGGCACCATCTGTTGAACCAAATAGGAGAGCTAATCTTTGAAGTTGTTATCAAAACAAAGATACCAAAATGATTATTATTATTGTTTTGATAAAGAAGTACTTTGACCATGCTTCAATGTAATCATAGTAGCTATATTGAATTTGGAGGCCTGCGAGACTTTGAGATTAGATGGGTGACCCCATTCTTTTCTTGAAATGATCTTTGTGATTTACATTTAATCAAAGATTATCCTTTTCATTCTGGATCAAATTTATGCAGGACAGAGTCTTTGGTAATTGATGTTGTTTGGAGTAAAATGTCTTTGTAGAAATTGATGGATTTAGATGGGTGAAATGGAATGAAATTCCATTTAGAGAGAAATAACTCTTTACAAGATCCAAAGGATTCTTGAGATGATCTTGGTCATGTTCTACAAAAAACGGAGGCTTTCTATATAGGTTTTTGGACAAACCTAAATTTATTGGTATGGGTAATTGGCTGGTTGGTATAGAATTTTCTGCTATATGAGTTTTGATGAGTTCTTTGGGTAGGGATAACAGTTTCTGTAGCACATTCTACCAGCTGGTAGGGTCCGGATGACTTGGGGATGCTAAAGTGGATGAAAAAGTAGGTCTGAAACCAAGAACTGAAACTTGTTTAACATGTTAATGGGTGAACATGTGTCATAGGGGTTTACATTTCCTAGGCTCGGGACTATATGGTGATTTGGTTGTGACTTGATGGAAGGTATTTTATTTTTGTTTCTTTGGATTGTGACTTTTCAACCATTTTTTCCTGCAAAAATTCACGAGTGAGGAAATCGGTATAAATTTTGATCTCCTTTGGCGTGTTTAATATCAAAATCAAAGATGCTTAAAATTGATTGCCATCGGCAAAAATCATTTACTTGCTATATTTTGAACATCTTTTCTAAAACATGTTTTGCACTTTTGCAATCAACTCGAATTAAAAATTTTTGGTTTAACAAATCACTTTGAAACTTTGAGATGCATAATACTATAGATAAAATCTCTTTTTTAATAGTACTATAATTACTTTGTGTTGAATTCCAAATTCCAGAATAGAAACAAACAATTTGTTCAGGAGAATCTGGAGAGATTTTCTGTTTGAGAATACCCCCATATACAATGTTGGAGGCGTCTGTTTCTACAATTTTGAAAGCTTTTACATCAGGAAAGCCAAGACAAGGCAAAGTCTTGACATATTTTTTGACTTCTTGGACAATTGAAGTATAAAGATCTGTCCAAGGTGGATGGTTGCTTTTAAGACGGTCATACAATGGTTTACATTGTTTTCTAAGATTTTAATAAAATTCAGCAATATAATTTAACGATCCTAGGAACCTATGAAGCTAATTTTTATCAAGGATGATATCAGGAAATTTGTCTGCAAATTAAATGGCCCGATCAATGGGTTTAACCATTCCTTGGCTGATGTTGAATCCTAGAATCTGACTTTTGTTTGAAACAAGTTGATTTTTGTAGCTGAAACAATTAAACCACTAACTTTGATGATACTAAGAAACGAATAAAGATGTTTCCAGTGTTCATCAATTGACTTTGAAAATATGAGGACATCATCTATATAAACAATTGAGAAATGTGCTATAGGGTCAAAGATTTCATTCATGATGTTTTGAAATTCACTTGGGGCATTTTTTAACCCAAAGCGCATGACATTCCATTCATAGTGGCCAAATGGTGTAACAAATGTTGTTTTATATCTATCTTGTTCATGGATTTGGATCTGCCAGAATCCACTTTTCAAATCAAATTTTGAAAAAACATTAGCTTGACCTATTTTGTTTATCCGGTCCTTTTTGTTTGGAATAGGATATCTTATCCACTGTAAAACTTTATTAAGAGGTTTGTAATTTATTACTAATCTTGGAGCTCCTCTTTCTAATTCTGCATTTTTTTGTATGTAAAAAGCTGAATAGGACCAATGGGACTTGCTTTTTCTAATTATTCCCTTGTTAACCAATTCTTTAATTTCAATTTTACAAAGTTCCATTAAATCTTGATTCATTTGGATAGGTCTAGCTTTAGTAGGAATATTTCTTTCACTGAAATCTTTTACATACGGAAGTTTTACAATATGCTTTTTCCATGCCAAAAGCCATTGGGGAGATCAGAACAAACTCCATTTTGTATTTTTTCTTTGAATCTTTCAATTTTCTATAAAAGGATGTCACTTGATAGTTGTTGTTCGATTCTTTTATTTTTAATTTCTTCTTTTAGGGAGTTCAAATGCTTGCTCTTATTCTGTAAAATGTTAATTGTTTTAAAAATTGAAACTTCTTTTAACATATTGAGATCTATGGGGTCTTTTGAAGAATTTAAATTTTACTTTCTCTCCTAAAACTTCTGTGTTAATTCTTTTGTGGTCTGTAGTAAAAGGGTACAAAAGACATAAAAAGGGATTCCCTAATATGACCTTTGAATCAGACATGTTTTTTATTAAGACAAATGAAGTTTTAAAACAAACATCATCTTGACAGACATGTGCTTTAGGTAACTTGTAATCTATCTGCATTTCACTGCCATTGGTGATGATAAATGTTCGTAGTTTTTGAATAATATTTAGTAGGTATCATTCCTTCCTGAATACAATTTTAAATCTGCACGTGAATCTATCAAAGCTATAACTTCAAATTCGAATTCACCATTAATAATTATTGTTACTCTAGAGTGCCATTTTTGGAAAAGAATTCTATCAATTATGTTTAAGTATTTTTCATTTGTAGTTTCTTTGAAGATTAAACTTTTGGTTGAAGATTTTGTAGATTTTTCGTCTTCTGATTCTTGTTCACTTTCAGATTGACTCTGTTCAGAATTTTTTTTATTAATATTTAAAATCATTACTTCTTGTTCCAATTCTTTGTTTTTGGCTTTTAAATCTTTTATTTCTATTTTGATTTGATTGACTTCATGTTGTAAGTCTTGGAGGGTTACTTCCCTTTGTTTTGATTCAAATCTGTTGAGGATTTTATCAATACTAATTTGTGGTTCTATAATTTTCGCTGGTCTATTTTTTGTTTCATTTTTTATTAAATTACTCTTTAATTTTTTAAGGTATTTGGCTTTAGTTTCTGGGTCTTCTATTCCTTCTATCAAATCAATTAGCATTTCTTCATGATTAATTAGTACATTTATCTTAAGTTTTGTTTTACAACATGAATCTTTGCAACCTAGTTCTATCTCTGAATTACTAGAATTTTAACTTGATTCATAATCTGTTGAGGTGTTAAAAATTTCATCTTCATTGTCACTAGAATCTAAATTTATGAGTTCTAAGATTTTATACAAATCTTCTTTTTCTTTGTTGGAAATTTTTAATTGGTTGATTTTATCTTTTATTTTGCACTCATTTTTGTAATGGTCTGCTTTTCCACATTTAAAGCATTTTACTTTCTTCTTATCCTATTTTTTGTTTTTTGGTTATTTGTAATATTTTCTTGTTGTTTTATTTTTCTTATAATATTCATTTGGTTCAAAGTTTTTGTTTTTCTATAACATTTTTGTAGGGTTTTCTAGTTTTTGCGTATTTATCCTTATGTTTTCATCTAGAGGGTGGTATAGGGGTAAGCCATATTGTTCACAAAATTTTCCATTTCATATTTTGCTTCTCTTTTTCTTTGTTCAAGTTTTTATTTATCTTCATGTCTATACACATTTTTAATCCGATTTTACTTATTGTACTTATGATGTCTCCGTAGGTGAGATTATCGTATTCTATAATTCCAGTTTTATTACTTAATTCTTCACAGATTTTATGGGCAAATAGGTTGGGTAAACCATTGATAAATTTCTCTTTCTAAAAGCATTTTTACAATCATATCTTAACATTACTCTTGATATAAAAACATATTTATACCATCTACAATCACTTAGGTTGGGCACCAAAGGTTACTTAGTTGGTCATGAATTCGGATGTAACATTACTAGGGATTCGGTAAAATGTTTCATTATGGTGTAAATTAAAACATTAATTCCATCGGAATTCCTACATTATGTACTTCATCATAAATTGGAATTCCTTCTTCATCTTTTAGACTGCATATTTTATTTCACTACGATTTGCTCGATTAGGTATTTTCCACCACCAGCTTTTAATGTTCAGTAAATCGATGTTAAAATGTCTACAATTTCTGCATTAGTTTTTTTTCGAATTTGTAAGATAATTATTAGTAACCATTGACATGTGTTGTAGTTTATTTAAAATTTCTTGTTCGGACAAACCATCAATATTTCATTCATAAGTTTTGTTAGTAAAGACTAAATTGGTTAAAAACATTGCGTTCTTCATATTGAATATCTGTTGGTGCGAGTCTAGAGTACCAATTAGGGGTGTTAGGCATTGGTCTAATCATTCTATTAACTTGGAATTCGTTGAATTGGTGTTCAATTTGTTGTATTTCTTGATCATTGTTTGTTCAGTTACGAACTTTGTGTTTCACTTGTTGTTTCATATGTGATTATTTGTTTGTCTTTTTAATGACTTGGACAGTTTTAGAGGCGAGGTTTCATCTTTGACATTATCGAGTTGTTTTAGCATGTTATTGACCTTTTCAAGATAGGTTTCGTCTTTTTCTTTTAATTTTAATGTTTTCAATGGTGAAATTTTCAAGAGAGTTGTTAGTAATGGGATTTTTCTTTTAGTTTGAGTTTTAGTTGGGATTGTAGTTACCTTAATTATGTTTTCTATTCGGTCTAATTGTTTTCCTATAGTTATGAGGCTTTGGTTTGTATAATTGTTTTGTTCCATGATCTTTTTATTTCATCATCTTTGGAAGTTTTAAAAGGAGAGGCTAAAATTTTTGATCCTTTAAAGTTTACAAAGATCGGTTCTTTTGGAGGGTAACTTGCTTCTATTATTGTTTTATCTTCCGCTTTTCCCTTCTGAGTTAACATGTTTAATTTTTATTTTCATAAATTTTTATAAAGTCAAAAATTTTATATGTAACTTATGTTCATTCATAAATTTTCCCATTTTGCAAAGATTTTTATTTTTGTTCTTTTGTATATTTTAACTTATATTTTTTTCTTTTTCTGTATTCTTGGTAGAATTATAGTTTTTATTAAGGGTTGGAGGTCTAAAGTAAATGGTTTACTTATAGTCATTAATTGTGGGTGTAAAGGAGGTTCTTCTATATCTATTTGTGTTGGGAAATTTGGTCCTTCTTCTTCAAAATTTTCTTGATTAGCTGTGTAACATGGGGAGCTTATTATAGATTCTACTTTTATACCTTTTAACTTTAAATTTTATCTCTTCTTAAAGGTTCAATATTAACGGAGGAAGAGCAGAATTTCTCTGCTTGTATCTTGTGGATTTCTATGGCTTGTTGGTGTATCTTGGAAAGCTGTTTCTTTTATCATGAAGGGTGGTTTGCTGAGTCTTGGTCTATCAAAACTTAACCTAACAATACCATCTAAGTATTGTTGTAAACAATTTAAATCAAATGCTATATTTTCTATTTTTGTTGGAATGTTTTCATTTTCTAATAACCATTCGATGGAAGTTATACTTGAGACCAAACTCACGATTTTGGTACTCTAACGTTTGCATCACAAGAATGTGTACCATATAAGTAAAGTTTTATCTTTGGGACTTTTAACAAGAGCAAGCACATTAAGATTTGTTTTCATTGACTTATAATAAAATTTGTAAATTAATGCTAAAGGTTGGCTTCCTTCTAACATATCGTAACTTTCTTGTTTTAATGTTCAAAGTTAAAGGTTTTAAGATCAGTGGATCACTTAAACTTAAAGTGAAGTCGGAAACAATCAAAATGAATTGGTCTTTTATGAAGACTAGATTCAACGACTCCTAACATGCTAGTGCTATAATCTTTATGTCTTGCATCTCTTAAACACAAAAATCTGAGGCATTAATTCAGTAGACGGACTAGGGGTTTTACACCAACTTGGATTAATCCACGTGAAGGAAATTCATTTTCTTTTCTCTAAGTTTTTAATTACTTCTTTAGAAAGTAATTGACATGTATCATGATGTTTATTTAAAGCATAGGCTTGTTCAAGCTGTTTTCTGCTGTAATCATTGCCAAAAGACAAGGCGAAAAACTTGATTTATAAATTTATTTGGTTGGGACCTTAGGTATGTTCCAATCATGTGAATCTATATTTGCTTGGGAATATTATATTCTTCTTCATTAACTATATTAGGTAAATAAGGCAAACTAGATCTAGAGCTCATAGAAGATGTGAATCTAAACAACCTAGACATAATTCAAAATATTTGTTAAGGACAAGACAACAAAATTGAAGACTTTCTACTCCCAAATGCTTCTCTTTACTTGGTCTTTAAGTGTTCGGAATAGCTATTTGTGTGTCCTCTTGTGTGTCCTCGAATTACAAGCCTACCCGACCTAAGCTGCGTTGTGGCACATTGACGGCACAAAGTGTACATCCCATAGAACTTAAAGGTTTTGCTAAAAATAACATCGAAAATATACTTGTTTTACAATTCATTTTGGAGTTAACAAATATATGAATAGACATCAAGATGAACAGATCTACACTAGGCTCGATACCAAGAGGGACTCATAATTGTCCACCTTGGACAACCTCCACCTTGGACAGATCTTCATACTTCAATTGTCCAAGAAGTCAAAAAATATGTCAAGACTTTACCTTGTCTTGGCATTCCTGACGTAAAAGCTTTCAAAATTGTAGAAACAGACGCCTCCAACATTGGATATGAGGGTATTCTCAAACAGAAAATCTCTCCAGATTCTCCTGAACAAATTGTTTGTTTCCATTCAAGAATTAGGAATTCAGCATAAAGTAATTATAGTACTATTAAAAAAGAAATTTTATCTATAGTATTATGCATCTCAAAGTTTCAAAGTGATTTGTTAAACCAAAAATTTTTAATTCGAGTCAATTGTAAAAGTGCAAAACATGTTTTAGAAAAAGATGCTCAAAATATAACAAGTAAACAGATTTTTGCCAGATGGCAATCAATTTTAAGCATCTTTGATTTTGATATTGAATACATCAAAGGAGATCAAAATTCTATACCTGATTTCCTCACTCGTGAAATTTTGCAGGGAAAAGATGGCTGAAAAGCCACAATCCAGTAAAAACAAAAATAAAACACCTTCCATCAAGTCACAACCAAGTCACCATATAGTCCTGAGCCCAGGAAATGTAAACCCCTATGACACATGTTCACCCATTAACATGTTAAACAAATTTCAGGTTCTTGGTTCCCCAAGACCTACTTTTTCATCGACTTTAGCATCCCCAGTCATCCGGACCCTTACCAGTTGGTAGAATGTCCTACAGCAACCGTTATCCCTACCTAACAAAACTCTTCAAAACTCATACAACAACAAAAATTCTATACCAACCAGCCAATTACCCATACCAATAGATCTAGGTTTGTCCAAAAAACCTATATAGAAAACCTGTTTTTTATAGAACATGACCAGCGTCATCTCAAGAATCCTTTGGATCTTGTAAAGAATTATTTCCCTCCTAAATGGAATTTCATTCCATTTCACCCATCTAAATCCATCAATTTCAACAAAGACATTTTACTCCAAACAACATCAATTACGAAAGGCTCTGTCCCAGACAAATTTGATCAAGAACAGAAAAGAATAATCTTTGATAAAATGTATATCACAAAGATCATTTCAGCAAAAGAATGGGGTCACCCATCTAATCTCAAAGTCCTGCAAGGCCACCAAGTTCAATACAGCTACTATGATTACATTGAACCATGGTCAAAAGTACTTCTTTATCAAAACAATAATAACAGTTATTCTTGGTATCTTTGTTTTGATAACAACTTCAGCAGTCAGCTCTCTATTTGGTTTAACAAATGGTGACATAGTCATGGGATTATTCCTGAGATTTTACCCTCAGAACTTGCAGATGCATTACAGCAGTTCTCTACAACCTTCAAAGTTAATGAAGTAGAAAGTCAATTTCCTTCCTTACTCCATATGGCAAAGAAATATACAATCTCATGGCTTTTCAAATGGGATTATGCCATTGGTCAATGAATTTGTAGAAGAAACAGATATGTCCGCTGGTGGGACAAATTCAACATTCAGAAAATACTTTCATCAATACAGAGAGAATTCCCTTCCTTCACCACTCAAAGCCAATTCCTGGCAAGCAAATCACATCTACAATGCCTAACAATTCCTATTATGAGCTCTAGAAAACAAATGATGAAAATATGATGCTGTAAAATTAGCTTGAAGAAGCTTTCATTGAATGAAACATTCTGTAATACATAGATGAAACTCTAACATACATATTGTGAGATGAATGCTTAGTTTGTTCTGTAACTATTTTCCTAACGTGGGTTTGCCCCATTGGCAGACCAAAAACGAAGGTGGCTCCAATGCTGGACATGGAAGCATTCAGTGTAGCAATAAATCTAACAAGAAGGTTGGCAACAAACTAAATTTGAAGTTATGGGTCATTCCTAGTGAAACACATTCTATCTTTTCGTCTAACCTGTGCATGAATCGATGCTCATTTCATTGTAGAGCAGGTTGTCAATCATGGCTCCAGTTGGTTACCTAACGAACGAGAAAAAACTCCCTCTAGCCATTTAGAATCCTCCCCATCAGGTGAGGTTTCTTACCTTGCCAGACATATGCAGTCCTCATTGCTAGAACTATCAGCATTTATGTTGAATACGATTCATTCTTACTTGGTAACAATGTAAAGACTAGTCACAGTTTGTGGTTCCTCATAAGCTGATCACAATGAGCAACTATGTTCATCTCTTCCTTTCAGAATATGCTCATCACAGACATATTTCTGCCACTAATATGACTGGAACTGGCCTTTGGGCACGACCCACAGGTGTGTTATCCCTCCCACCACAGTGGAAGGCCGCGTGGTAGTGTTTGGGATAGACTGGGCAAGCCATGCGATGGCACACCTGAAGGGAGCAAGACTGTTGATGTGAGTGGTGTTGGTCTTATGAAGCAAGATGAGCAAGTAATTACTCAGAGACCATCAGTGCTTCCTGTGCCAAATGGTGAACGTAGTAGGACTGTGACAGGGGAAGTTCCTGGGCTTGGTAACAACAACCTTGCTGAGAGTAGAAAGTTCGATCATGTCTTGGGTACAATTTGTGAACCTCATGCTGTGAGTAACATCGGACGAAAGAGACACTTTGGTGAAGTTGGTGCTGGCCTTGGTTCCGGTCTAGTTCCTTCGGTGGTTAAGAGAAATGTGGGTCTTCCATGCAAAGAAAATTCTCAGGATTTCAAGAAATCCAACTTGACCAAGGATTCCAAAACTACTACTCCAAATCTGGCTTTGGTATGTTTACTGCCTGTCAAACCATGGTCATTTAACAAGAATAAAAGCATGGTTGCTAATTGTAGCAAGCACAAATTGTGGGAAGTACCATGATATGAGGGTTAACTTGTAAAAGGAATTTATTTGTTGTTTTCCTGACGTATATGTCTTTTATTTGCATATTGGGAGAAGGTTTTACCTTATTCAATGTTTTCATGCATACAGGAAGTTTTAGATGTGAAACAAAGACTGCATCAAATTGAAATGGAAATGTCTACGCTGCGATCAAGACAGGTGACGATTGAAAAAGATGGAAAGCCCAACTTATTGTTGAATTCTAGTAAGTCCATTCCAATAAATGCAGCAAGTTTCTAAAGCATTGGATTTATTTGTGGTTTTATAGTTTTTCAGTTTTTTTCAGAATTTGGAGCGGTTGTGGGAACGGGGAGGATGAAGTTACAGTCAGAGGTTCACACTTGTGACCTCTGCAGGGGAAATTTTGTTGGGGGTGTATTTTCTAATTTCTCTTGTTCTTTAACTCCTGGGCCTGGACGTAATACTTTGTTTTACTTGTAAGCTCTGTGCTGACAATGAAGCATTTCTATAAATTGATAGTGTGTTCACATGTTGGTCTCCCTTGGGCTTTGGGTACCTGTTTGTAGGATGAGAGAATGGAATTGTATGTTTTGAGTGTAGTACCAAAATACAGCTGTTTATGTAGTGAGCTTAACTAGTTGACGGTTGAAAATCAGTGAGTTTATTGTATTGTACCAAATGGTCAAGATCATGAGGGATTTTTTTTCACTCGTCTGTTTGCAGGTCCATCGAAGCTTCCAGAAGAAGATAGTGAATCAAGAACGGTGCTTGTGACAAATGTAAACGCAGAGAAACTTTTTATATGCCCTTTTTCAGTATTAAATCCTCTTAATTGCTTCCTAGATAGTTATACATCGTAGTCTGGTTTAGCTGTCCATTTGAGTCAGACTTATTGATGCATGTTCTTTGGTAACTGTTATTTAGGCCTATCCCTGGCCTTTCGTTCCTAAGTTCAGTCTAGAAAATACATCATGAAACTATTTGACAAATGGAATGGCCGAAATGTTGTTTGAGGATTTGTTGCATAGCACTTTTTCTTAAATGGCTACTAAAAATCAATTGAAAACTAGCTATCTTATCCTTTACTATCCAGAGCAAGATCATATTGATTACATTCCCACACATTTAGGCCTATTTGGTGCAAATGATCAGGTAGAAGAAAGAAATAAGGCCCCTACTATGGTTTTTGTGGACAACTGCTTAACTCTTTTGTATCATAATCTGAACCAAAATTAATGATATTAATTGGAAAGGCATATTATGATTGTAGGGAAAGATCCGAAAATATTGAAACTTTCAACCATTGCCATATGAGATGTCAAGAAGAAAGTAATTAACATTTAAGCATTGAGGAGACTAACAGGAAATCAAGAGGCCAAGTTTATAGGCTTTTCAGCTATGCTGATAAACAATGCAACAGTGTAGCCAGATTGGCACAAAATAATTTGTTAGTAATGTTTTTGTTTTGGTCCAGTACCAGATCGGCATTGGATGGATGCTTGTTGTCTGGAGATGGCGCCAGAGTGACATAGGCCAGCAAAGGAAAATATCTGGCAGCAGCAAAATGAGAGGTTTCTTTATTTAATTTGTAAAAGAGATTAGGAAAACATTGGGGTCAAAACTTTCTGAAGGTTGGGAAAGGGAAATAGAGGGTTTCATGGGTTGTAAATTGTTGGAAGCAAGAAGGGTTGCAGGATTTTCTTGCAGCAGGTTATTTAAGGGATCTTAGGGTGGCTAGGGATTGAAATTAATTGTAGGGAAAGGATTTGGGTTATGGGTGAATGGTTATGAAATTCTAAAGAAATTTGTAGCTGGTCTCGAAGCCCCGTACATTTAAGGTGGGGCAGGTGGCAAAGGCTGCCAGTTAATGGGGTGCAGGACAGAAGGAAATATTCTCTTTGATATCGCTTGATTAACAATAGGTGGAGTAGAAAGCCTTAAAGAGAAAGCTTTAGCAATTGTAGAAGTTACTACTTACACCAGCACCTAACAAGCTTCATCAACTCATAATTCATGTTGAGTGGATCTTGTTGTTTCATAAAATTCTTAATTCACGGGGGGTGGGGGAGGCAGAGAATAGCCCGACTGTGAAAGTCATGAGAGATAAATGACGCTATTATGCCTATTCCACTGAAGACAGTCTTCAGAGATTGAGCCTTTGTACAAAGGTTGTACCTGTAATCCAACTCCCTAAGGCGAAAAGGAACAGGGAAAGAGCAATAGACTGTTGAAATATTTTCAAAATAAATATATATAAGATATTATTTTGTGTCTTAAGAATGTTTTAAGCGGAAGGTATTAAGGATTGAATGAAAGGTGTCCCACATTGGAAAGAGCGAAAATTTTGTTGGCATTTATAAGTTCCAACACATTTAAGTTGCTAAATGAACTATGCTAGGTACATCCTAATACATGTTACCGTCGGTGCGAACACCACGCCCAATCGTGGCGTGGGTGTAGGGTGCTAGTGGCGCCTTGATGGCGCACTTGGCATCGGACTCGGAGCGATCTAATCCGACCATTCATTTTTGGATGGTCAAGATCGTTCAATCTAGTGGTTTGATCTAAACCGTAGGATGCTTCTTAAGTAGATCTAGTGGTTGGATCTACTGGATTGTTGATCTAAGGATTGATATTAAATAATTAAGATAATTATTTAATCTAAGATCGATAAGTGCCGTTGAATTATCGGTTTATAGCGGTTTAATTTTTGAAATTCAAAGCAGTTTATTTGAAATTCAAAATAGCGATTTAATATTTGAAATTCAAAATAACATATTTATTTTGAAATTAAATTATGAGAATAGATAATTATCTCGACAATTCAATTATCTTTAATATCTTTGTTTGAATTTTAAAAATAAAAATTAAGCATTATCCTTTTATTTCTTGTCGATTAGAATAGAAATTAGAGGTATTTTGTTTTACTCGTTTGTACAAAACGCAGTTAATATACGGAAGTTTCAGCTCTATTGTATTCGGAGAAAATTTGCTGAAACCTGTTGCATACCAATTCTAGTGGGGCAATTATTTTCTTAAGGAAAGTGATGTTGTAACACACCTTGGAGCATTTTCGTTTTCTATATTTTCCCTATTTGATTCGAGAACATAGACTGCACCAACCTACAAAAATGAAACGGTCCCTCTGAAGTAGTCATCCACAATATCATATAAACCATCATCTTTGGTTAATTTACCAAGGGCTATAGTTATAGCAATCTGATCCTTTTGTTTCTTTTGTGCCGTTGTCATTGTCTAATAAAAAAGCGACTTATTAAACATGGCTTGTTTTGGAATATCAGGTACATTTTGCAGCAGCCAATAAAAAAGCGTTATCATTGTACTTTGCCAAATGTGGGGCAGTGGTCAATGTGGTGACTTTGACTGACAAATCAACTGCACAGCAAAGAGGGTAAATGAAATTCCTTCATCTCTACTTTGATGGTCACTAAGTAGGTACATGTTCTGTTTATATATTATCTTTTACTGACAGGTTAATGAATTTAATTCTCTTTTAGGTCTGCTTATGTTATATTTGCCAGTAAGAAATCTGTTGACAAAGCATTGGAATTGAGTGGAGCTCGATTTTTTTCATGGCCTATAAAGGTAAACAAGTCCTGATACCTCCTATAATCTCTATTTGGTTGATCATTGATGTGCTGAGATATGACTAGATCAGAATTATGAACTGAGAAAAACGCTGAACTGGAGCAGTCTTATATAGATCGACTCTTTTGTTATATAATTTTCTCTGTTGACTTAATTGAGGTTGAGATATAGAAAACTAGATAGTTGTAACAAATCAAACGATGGAAGTTACTCCCAATGTCCTCTCAACTTTCTCCCATTCCTCGACCTGCATATTAAGATTTTCAAATAAAGGGACACACTGCAGCTAGCTTAAATCCCTCGTGGACCCAACAATCTAAATGGATTTATGAGAAATTAAGATGCATATTTTCTTTTTCAATTATCCTTGTACTTGGTGTGTAGGTGGTAAGGAAGGCAGAACTAGCTGGTGCAACATTAGGACCAAGACAGCTTGCTGGGAGTCCATGCGAAGCACCTTTAACTCACAACAATAGAAATTTTACACCCAACAAACTACAATGGCGAAGGGCATCCACCTCTGATCCATCAGAACCATCAGTGCCATTAACTGTTATAGTGAATGTAGCTGCATCTTCTGCAACCCAACAACAGCTTCCTAGTTCACCTGCATCACTTGGAACCAGAGAAGTGAATTCTTTGTCTGGAGAGCACCCTGTCACTTCCTAATTTTTTAGATAATCACATTTACTAATTGGTTGCAAAGGCCTTGAATCTTTTTTGGTGGGGAGGATGGGGGGAACAAATCTCGTCAATGGGGAGGGATACTATTGATCTTAGTAGATGTTGCCCATAACGTGGTGGTAGTTGGATCTAAGGAGTTTGATCAGCAGTAGCTTGATTTGAAAAATCTACTTATCCTTTGAAATTATTAGATTAATGATTTTCTTTCATATGCACTATGTTTTGTTGACTTTGTTGGTAGTTGGGTAGGAGCAACAATTCTCTTTTTAATTTTTTGATGGTTTGAAGATGATTCGATAGATTTTGATTGATTCGTAAATCGTAACAGTTGCTGCCCTGTGTGCTTCATTTGAAGGCAATATTATTGATAATCGGTTGATTTCTCTATCTCTCAATTGGTGGCGTTGCCTTTGTGTAGAAACCCTGTCACAATTTTTTTGGTAGGCCATCCAGTCACACTTGTAGCCTTCAATATTGACAACAATTCAACCACGCAAACTCACTTGAACATCCAAACACTGCATTAACTTCCATGGAAGATAGTTTCCTCCTTTCACTGATTTTGGATAAGATAGTTGAAAATTCTAAAACGACTCAATTATCACCTACTCCACGTCTAGGAGTTTTCAGAAAATATCCGAAAACAGATCTAACTTAGCGGTTAAAAATCAACCAAATCATATGAAATATGCAATCAAGAACACAGAAATTTGGTTACGAAGAGAAACCATTTGAGAACTCTCTAAATGTAAAACCTCTCCGGCAGCCAAACCAGGAAATCAATTCACTATATAGAAGAATAAGGAATACAAGAAGAATAACAAAACCTTTGACTCTTCCTTGCACCGACAAGTGACCCACTTGACTTCTACCTCGATAGCCCTTTCCGGAACATCCGCACGATTCTTCTAAAAGATTTCATTTCACGAACTCGATTGGCTTCACGTATTTTCTCTTCAACAATAATCTAGAACAAATTCTCTCTCTAAGCACCTGATTTTTGCTCAATAAAATACGTACTTGTAAATGTAGCAAAATCATGTTTAAATAGAAAATAACCTAATAAGTCGGCCCGGTCCGGACCGCAGATCGAGGTCCGGACAGGCCTCATAAAATGCACTTTGGAAATGGGGTCCGGACCCTGCTTCTGGAGTCCGGACCCTGCTAAAATCAAGTTTCGGAAATGGGTCCGAACCGGGAATGCGTGCGGACCCGGCCTGTCCAGTCTTCATCAACAACTCCGATCGATGGGCGTTTGTGGTCCGATTGAGCTGACATTTTGCAGGGACGTTCATAACACATGAATCTACATTATGAACGGTGGAGATTGGATTCTGAGCATTCTATATCAGTGTTTGAGCCGTGAACAGTAGCATCTGCATTTTGGAACTGAATTAAGCCAACACAAGAACTAACAAACTCCCCTTTGGCAATTCGTACAAAACCAAAATGTCGAGCCAATCCCATCATCTCCCATATTTACTCCCCTTTTGTCACGGAATGACAAAAGGTCTTCATCTTTCTGAAACACTTCACAAAATACATCAAGGAATATGTGGAACAAGAAGACATAAATAAAACTCATGATAAAAAAATGACGTAGAATGCGTGATTATAAAGAAACATCAGCAAAACTCCCCCTCAATGTATGACTCAATTAACAACAGGAAACTGGAAATGCAAAGCATGTTTCTCCCCTTTAAAAGTTAAATGAACACACATGATAACACATCAATGACTCATGTATTGCACAATGAATATCCAAAAGCTTTCCTTGATGGACTTCACATCTTTCATCCGAGGAGGATGCATGGAGAATCGTAATAGAGCGCCAATGGAACACAATTGCAAATGAGTCTTTGAGGCAATTTATCAAACACGTGAGAGGCAAAGAAAATTCATCTGAGCAGTCCATGGCAAACTAAGGAACCCATCCCCAAATACATGATAGATGATGTATTGTGCAAGACCATGTGAGATAGAAAGAATGACCAATAAGAATCAAAGCGGATAAGCAATTCGAATCGCACAATTAAATCCAAACATTCACATATTGCAATTTGAAATCAAATCGAAAGGAATAATGGAAGAAGCATACCTTGGATGATACCAAAGTGTTGAGCCTTTAAAAGCGAAATCACAGAAAGAAAGAAAAAATGAAATTTTTTTTTTTAAAAAAAACAAAACACCAAAAAAAAAAACAACATAGATAAGCAATAAATCATGCATGCCCGTATGAATATCGAACAATTCGGAGTGATCAACAAGCTACACTTACATAAATGTACCATATGCATGACACAACCTTGGTCGTGAATGCGATCAAGTAGGCAATAATCAGAAATCTCATGTGATGGTGTAGTGTGTGAAAACTCCCATTAAATAAGATTGCATCGTGGAAAGGAAATCTAGCGGACACTTTGTAAATGAAAGACAAGCGAGTTCAAGCCACATAAAACCTTATAATGTTAGGACCTAGATTCCCTCATCCGATACACTCCCCGAAGACTAATCATTCGCTTTACCATGTCCTTTAGTAATCATCTATTTCCGTAATGATTTGATCACCGATTCTTTCTTTAGGACAGAGAAGCAAAACTAAGTCATTTGAGCTTATTTTAAGCCCCTTTTTGGAAAATGTTGGAATTTTTGAAGCTAGGTTCAACTAACGAGTTGGTCAAGTGGATAGAAGCACTACCTATCTTCCAAGCAAAATGTTTGCTCCAAATTCCCAAACATATAACAAAAATCTAAACCTAATGGGGCAAAAAGTGACAATTTGAACATGAGAAAACGACTCTTACTCCTTTACTTACTTGAAAAAACAAGGTATATCGAAACATATGGAGCAATAGATGTAAATTGGAAATATTGACCACTCATATGTAAAATATTCATTTGAGCACAAGACATGAAAACGAGTATCTAACAATTAAAACAATCTAAAAAAAATAAAACAATCAAAGAAAATAAAAACAAAGCAAACAAAAATAAAAAAATGCCTAGAACGACTATAGACAAATATCAATATGCTCAATTTCTAGGCATGGTCTATGTGCCCACTTAATCTAGGTGAGTCCATTACCACTCCCCTCAATTGGTGAATGGTATTAATCTTCTTGACCCAAACTTTCTTCACATCGGGGACAAAGTGTGACTCTTATCAAGACATCTAACCGTGTTACTACGCTCTCATCATGTTGAATAATTTCTCATAACTATTTCTAGAATGGAAATATTCTCTTTTAGGCTCATGAGTTTGAAAACACTTAGGACGAATATGTCCAATCTTACCACGTTATGACACGTAGGAATAAACCTTTGAGAAGGTTGGTTCCTTAACATGTGCATACTTCTCGACTTAGAACTAGACATATAGGAATCGATTAGAGTTCCCTTACCTTTTCCACCTTTGGAAATTTGAGGAGAAATTACCTTCTTTTCAGCCAAGCTATCTTCTTTGTTCACTGGTTTCACAAAAATCATCTTTGAAGAAGAAGCAACATTAGTAGATAAAATAGCGATTTATCAAAACCCAATCCAGTTCTATCAAGCGAATGTTTCGATTATGTAGCATTTGATTTAGCTTTTCACTAGAGAATTTTGTTAAATGATTCTTTGATTCATTCATTCATTCTCTAAGGATTTCACTTTGGCAATTAGCATTTGATTTTCGGACATCAAAGTATTATGAGTAGCAAGAGAATCGGTTAAGGTGAAGAAAAGTTGATCATTTTCAAGATTAACCTCATTGAGTTTCTTCAATTCGCTTATTCACTTTTGTTTAGTGTATTCCACAAAGAGATTATTATAAGCTTTTGCAAATCATCTTCTTCTTCGAATCATTATCGGACACACCTTGTTTGTCTTGAGAATTACACTCACTATTCTCATGCTCACTCTCATAACTAACTCCAAATGCTAAGTAATTAACTCCTTGTTAAGCATCATCCTTTCGACTCATCACTTTGAGTCACATTAAATGCTTGCCATTTGACTTTCTCAAGTTACATCCAACACGAATGTGCCCATGTCCTCCACATTCGTGACACTTGATACCTTTAGGTGACTTTCCTTTCTCAACATTCTCATTTCTAGATTTCTGAAAATTGTGAATTGCTATTTCTAAAATTTCCTTTCTTGGCTCTAAAGAATTTCCTAAACTTCTTAGCAAACATAGCAATTTCTTCCTCATTTCGAATCCTCATCGGATGAACCACAAGAGTCATAACATTTTTTGCCTTAAGAGCAATATTTTTGGTGTTCTTGTGTTTAGGAAGAATTAGCTCAAAGGTCGAAGGAACCTACAAGTTCTTCTACCTCATAGTATCTAAGTCCTTGCTCATTGTATAAGCAATTTGGGAATAAACCTCTCGAGCAAAGATCTTAAGATTTTTCACCACTTTAGCATCATCCATTTTCTTTCCCAAATTAATGGTAGAGTTTCTAATGGCACTAAGCTTTGAATAGAATTCATCAAAAGTTTCATCTTCGCATTCTAATCTCCTCAAGTAGAAACCAACATTTGAATTTTTGAAGTTCTAACAACCTTAGTTCCTTCATGTGTGATTTCTAAAGTTTTCCAGCTTCCTTAGCTATTTCACATCTAGAAATTCTAGAAAATTCCTCATTTGAAACAGAGATGTAAATAGCATTTATAGCTTTGTCATTCGCAGTAGCATTATTCTTTTCCTCTATTGTCCATTCAGCTATTGCTTTTGGCGTGTCCATCCAGATTCGACAATATGCCAAACATTAATGGATTTAAAATATGCTCTCATCAATTTTCCAAAGCGTATAATTTGTTCCGTCAAAAGCGGGAAGAGAATTAGAACAACAGATGAGACATTTGATATGGAGTCTCGGATCACACTCGGAAATAAATCCTTGAGTGAACCGCTCCGATACCAATTGAAAATTCTAAAACAACTCCAATTGTCACCTACTCACACGTCTAGGAGTTTTCTGAGAAAATATCCGAAACAGATCTAACTTAGCGGTTAAAAATCAACCAAATCATATGAAATATGCAATCAAGAACACGAAATTTGGTTACGAAGAGGAAACTATTTAGAGAACTCTCTAAATGTAAAACCTCTCGGGCGAAACCCGGAAATCAATTCACTATATAGAAGAATAAGGAATACAAGAAGAATAACAAAACCTTTGACTCTTCCTTGCACACGACAAGTGACCCACTTGACTTCTACCTCGTAGCCTTTCGAACATCGCACGATTCTTCTAAAGATTTCCTTTCACGAACTCCGATTGGCTTCACGATTTTCTCTTCAACAATAATCTAGAACAAATTTCTCTCTCTAAGTACCCTGATTTTTGCTCAATAAAATACGTACTTGTAAATGTAGCAAAATCGTGTTTAAATAGAAAATAACCTAATAAG
This sequence comes from Corylus heterophylla, assembly GCA_016403345.1. Classification (NCBI taxonomy): domain Eukaryota; kingdom Viridiplantae; phylum Streptophyta; class Magnoliopsida; order Fagales; family Betulaceae; genus Corylus; species Corylus heterophylla. The sequence goes on along the minus strand of JADOBO010000314.1, from coordinate 1,073 downwards.
TCGGCAGTCCGGACCTCAGATCGAGGTCCGGACAGGCCTCATAAAATGCACTTTCGGGAAATGGGGTCCGGACCCTGCTTCTGGAGGTCCGGACCCTGCTTGAAAAATCAAGTTTCTGGAAATGGGGTCCGGACCCGGGGAATTGCGGTCCGGACCCGGCCTGTCCAGTCTTCATCAACAACTCCGATCGATGGGCGTTTGTGGTCCGATTGAGCTGAAATTTTGCAGGGACATTCATAACACATGAATCTACATTATGAACGGTGGAGATTGGATTCTGAGCATTCTATATTAGTGTTTGAGCCGTGAACAGTAGCATCTACATTTTGGAACTGAATTAAGCCAACACAAGAACTAACAATAGTGATCGTAATACAACATGCACAAGTTGATCTCCTTGACTTCTATAGAATACAGCATCAAATTGAATGCACGAAAATGGCAGTCCTCTCACACCAAGTCTCAGCCATAGCAACCATGGATTGTCCATGGACAGCTTCATGACATTAATTTCATCTAATTACCCATCTCTTCTCTCTCTTCCTTAGTCCAAACCATGGCTTTGCTCTCTGTTTGGTAGCTGAAAAGTCCTTTATGTGGCCCTAGGAGTCCTACAGGAAAAAACATTTATTTGGCACATGCTGAAAGTTGAAGGTAAATGATGAAACTTAAAGCATAAGAAAGAGATTAAGGTCAGCAAATGTGATAAAAAGCCAACGTTCCTGTCTTCCTAATTAAACTTTTCTGCATTCCATACACATCAAACATTTCTTTCTGTATAATATATCAATAGACACTTCCTAAAAAGCAATTAAACAGGAAAAACAAAATGTAGAAGATAGAGAGTATATATATGCTTGCTACTACTTGGGTTCGACTTTTGCCGAAATTGTGTATCCACCACTGTAATCAAACACATCGCTGTCACTGACATCCTTTCTTGGCAAAGAGTCATTGTAAGGATGCTTAAAAGCAGCCTTTGAAGCTCCAAAGTCTGTGGCAGATGATGATGCAGAAGTAGTAGAGTCTGTAGCCAAGCCGTCATTCTGTAAGATAGTCTCAATGGCCTTTAC
>JADOBO010000313.1:0-27721 GCA_016403345.1 Corylus heterophylla | reverse complement strand
ATGCTAGAATCTAAAAAGAAACACATGGATATTTCCACTCATCTAGTGGAATGTTATTTTAAGAGTATCTTGTGTTAATGGAGTTTCCCACGCAATAGTGGAAGCCTGCATAGAAAGTCTCCTACTTGCTAGAAATTGATGTTGCTGGAAATTCCCACTCGGTTGAACTGACATACAGCCTATCTATACTCTCCCGCCAAGATTTGACCGCTCCATTCGTCCCCCACTCAACCGCCCACCAACCACTTGTCTTTCGACAATCCTAAAAACATGGAAGGAATCTAGTGAAGTGGATTTTCAGAAAAGTATCTTTCTTTATCTATAGTACCGGTCAACCGCCCAAATGCTCCAATGATCATCTGGTGGAAACAGCTTGCGTGAATCCTAGAACATACTATTCAACTGATGATGCCATGTGCCTCAAGTCCGAAAGTGTTGCACCGCTCAACCTCCAATTGACCGCTAGTCCGAGAATATATGACGGGAATTCCATTTCGTGGATATAGTGGACTGTTGTCATCTGCTTGCTAGCTCGCAGTGCATAACCGGTAGACCGCCCATCCTAACCGATCGACCGTTCATCAGCTAATTTATTATTTTAAGGCTGACTTGCCAAGTCATCTTGAGCCTATAAATATGGGACCTTGCCATTCGTTTTCATCAAGCAAACAACTAGAGAAAAGCTCTACCTTGAGAGATAAGCCTTAGGCTTTGATGTTTGTTTCATTGATGTGCTAAGAGAGACTTTGTCGTGTGCCATAGAGCCACAACTCTCTTGAAGTAATTGCTGAAATTGTTACAGCAAGTTTGTATGTTTGTTATTATTTTATTTTGAGTTGTTGCAACTTGTTAGAGGTTCTAACAAGGGAAATCGATAAAAGGAAGTCCGGAGGATCCAGGAGGAGTACCACGGTACACAGGCAAGCGGGTCACTTGTCTAGACGAGTTCATGTCAACATGACAAAGGTTTTGTAAGTGTGAACAATTTGTATTTCCTCCTCCTTTAATAGTGAAACAATTTCCTGGGTCCGTTGCCCCGGAGTGGTTTTTCCAAGAGGTTCTTGGTTTCCACTTCGTCACCAAAATCTTGTGCCATATGCTTTTATTGCTTTACATATTTTGGTGATTATCGTTGTTGCATGAAGTAAATTTTAATTCCGCACTATTTGCTTGCAACACCTATTCAACCCCCCTTCTAGGTGAATTAACATCAGTTGTCAAAACCTCATCTTCTTTGCCATCCAAGTCCAACTTCATTTGAGTGAGTTTTATATCAAAAAATAAGAAGAATTAGTGTTATTTTTATTTTATTATAGTGTAGTCAAAAAATAATACAAGTAAACGAAGAAATTAAATATGCAAATAACTAATATTACCTTTATCTCCATATAACCAATATCTAATGCAAACTAATGCCTCAACAATATCGTGCATGAGTGGGCTCCTATATTGATCAATCACACGTCCACCGTTCTAAATGTGGATTTCAAGCAACAGAGAAACAGGAATACTCAAAACATCACGAACCATAGCAACTACTTCAAGATAGCGAAATTGATTTCTTTTCCAAAATGAAAGGATGTCAAATGTATCATCCAAATCCACGCACCTAGATTCCTCCAAATAAATGTCCAATTGATCCTTTTGGAAATTAATATCATCTCCAAGAAATGCTAAATAGTCCTACACGAAAGAGAGAATATAAACATAAATAATTTAAGTTACTAACAAGATAAGAAATTAATGATATTGTTCACCTTTTGCCAAGATAGTTTTTGCTCGAGGTACTTGGGACCGCCTAATAGTTATGGAGCTTGAACTTAAAGCATTAGAAGAAGCACTATACTCCATAAAAAGGTTCTTTATTTTCTCACGAACATTCTCAAACTATATAGAATCCTTTACTCCATAGATTTTGATAGTAATAATTTACAAGGTGAAGCTTGTAACGAGGATCTAAGATAATCGCTATGGCCAACACTTCACTAAATTCTAACCAATATTTCTCAAATTTAGAGATCATTTGAGTTGCCATTAATCTCTTATGCTCATCTTCACTTAGAAGGTCTTCCTTCAACGATACATAAATCATGGCAACTACGGGAAAGTATAAGTTGGTAGTGGGATACTTAGTACCAGAAAAAACACATGTAGCTTCGTAAAAGCAAGCTAAGAAACTACTGATATCACCCACATTTTCCCATTCAAGTGCAGTAGGACCATGCAGCATATAGTTTGAATCAATAATCTCCAAATAACTAAAAGCACTCCGATAGTTAATAGCACTCTCAAGCATAAGATAGGTAGAATTTTATTTGGTTGGCACATCTTGTTTTAACCCCTTATGACTGTCCAATGACATTTGATTTACAGCTTGAAGAAATTTTTGTTTTCGCACTTGTGATCTCTTAACATACTTCACGCTATTTCGAACATTTTCGATAGCATCATCGATTTCTTTTAATCTATCTTGCACTATCAAATTAAGAATATGGGCATAACAACACAAATGAAAGAACTCACCTTCACAAGAAGGGCTTTCTTAATGTTCAGTGTTTACTTTAATAACTCAACACAACGATCATTGGCAAAAGCATTGTCCAATGTTATAGTGAAAATCTTGTTCTGAATCCCCCACTCTTGTAGCAAATCATATATCCTTTCTTTCAAAGATACACCATTATGTGGTGGGAGCATAAATGAAAACTTTAACACCCTTTTAGTTAATACACAATCTTTGTTAATAAAATGTGCAGTAAGGCACATATACCCATTAGTTGTCAAATAAGTCCACATATCAGATGTTAAACAAATCTTCCCAAGACAAACATGCAACATAGATTTAATCATTTTTTTCTCCCTCGGATGCATCTTAACCAAATTAGCCTTAGCAGTATTTCTGGATATAGATGGTACATCACCACGCAAGTACTGATGTAATTGTCTTACACCATCATATTCAACAAATGAAAAAGGCAAATCATGCTTAATAATCAAAGCAACCATCAATTCTCTATATATTTTGGGATCAAATTTAGAGTCACTTCATCGCGAGATCTTGCTTTCCCGCTTAAGAGCATTTGCCCACCATCTCGAGTGTTTGCCCTCCCCATGCAAGTGCAAACTTGAATGTGCTTTATCAAATTCCTAGCCCATATGAACTTTGAGCCTTGTATTTATTATCACATGTCTTGCATTTTGCCCATACCTCCGTAATTTGGATCAAGATAGGAACGATATCATAAAATTGCCAAATAGTTGAGGTCTTCCTCCGCGTCTTTTCCTTTTTCTTACTCCCGGTCCCCCCAAAAACAGAGTCATCTTGTAGTGAATGTAATTCAACCACATCGTCATCAATTTCGAATGCATCTTCAACAAGCTCTTCAATATTCATCTACACACATAATTATTAGTTAAAGTATATGACTATATGCTATATAACTATAAATTGAATATTTAAGAATAGATTAAAATTTAATTGATCTTTTTAGCAGAATGACCAACCCAAACCAAATAGATTCTCTAGCTCTAACATAAATGATTTGAGCCCCAAAAAGTAAAAACAAAACAGAATAAAGGAATGGCAAAATCTATGCGTAGTTAAAATAATTTTTTTTGGTTAAAATAAAAATAAAATCCGTGAGTCATTCATAAAATTCAAGGATAAGTTCAATATGAATTTGTATTCTGTGAAAATTTAGAGTCACGGAACTGACCAATTGTCCACACACAAAAAAGGTAGTAGACAAAAACAAGTTTTCCTTTGTTTCCACCCACGAACCACGTCGACCGCCTCCCACCTCATACAGGATCGCCTCCCTAAACTTACCTTCCACTCCAAGGAACCTCTCTATTTATTTAAACCAGTGCTCTTACTTAAATGAAACAAACCATTTAAAGCTAACATCCAGTCATCCACGCATTAACATCTATGTTCTAACATCTCTGTTCCACAAGAAAATCATAATGAACCTCACAGACTCATAGTAACAGCAATAATAACCTCAAAGGCTCAAATAAACATTCAAGCAAACGATGTTGTTAAAATTTGCCCCATTATATTGTATGAAATCAGGGCAATACCGCAATACACAAACATAATATGAATATATGATACCCAAAATCAGAGATAGAGAGAGTAAGAGACATACCGCCATACCAGAGACAGAGAGGCCTAGCCGACGGCGAAGGCGTGGTGACAATGACGTGAGGATGCATTGCTAACGGCGACGACAAGGAGGGAGAGAGAGAGAGCCGAGACTTGAGAGGAGACTCTAGGAGAGTGAGAGACCGAGACTCGAGAGAGGCAGAGGCACGATTTAGGTAAACTAGGTTTACAGTTTACTGCCTCTGCCTTATCCTTTAGGAAAAAAAAAAAAACCGGTCAACCCGCCAGACCTGCCAGATATGAAATTATTGGGTTTTAATCGGGTAGATCCGATTATGACCCAAACCCGATAAGGCCAAACCAATACCTGTTTTTCGTGTCGTGTTCGTGTCGGGTTCACGGGTCGTGTCAAAATTGTCAGCCCTAGTTTGGATGAAAAATCAATCACGTGCCTTCCATGTGAATTTTTTTTTACTTGATCCTCCTAAAATGCCCTAATGAAAAATTGTAATGACTCCATTCCCCAATTCCGAAATTCCATAACCGTTTGGTTGTCGGTCGAAGGTCACTACCGACCTGCTAAACAAATTCTTATGGACATGATAACCACCTTCGAAATAGATTCCCGCATGAATCCTCCCAAAGAACTTTGGTTTCCTTCTTCGCTTCCCCTTCAACAACGAAATGCTTTTCAAGAGTATACCACTCGGTGTCTACAAGTGTATTATCTTGCATCCTTTCCACATACTGCAAAGCAATTGTACTCCTCCCCAAAACTTCATAGTTGTTAGTTGCAACTCTGTCTTCAACACGCTAAATCAAGGGCTCCTCAATTGGTTCCACAACTACAAACATTAAATCCTCATTCCACATAGCATTGTTTGTCCCGTTCTGAGAAATCCCAATGTCGAGTTGTAAAATTAATATGAAAATTTGGTGTTAAAAGAAGGGCAGCCCTCTATTCTTTTGTTATCTTTTCCAATGAGTGAAGAGAAAGGCAGAAAGGGTCCAACATGCATATAAGTTAATGCAGGTGCAGAGAAGACTGTGAGGTGAAGTTGAAGACTCGCACAACTTCTTTTTCTACATAGAAAGTGAAGCTTCTTTTTTCCATCATTATTACTCTCTCAGAATTCTTGCTTCTTTGTTTTTCGCTTTCTAATAATACCCATCTCCCCAAAAAAAGAGACAAAGAGAAACAGAGAGAGAGAGAGAAACAGAGAGAGATGGAGTTTGAGCTTGAAGACCCAGTAACCAGCTTTGAAGAGTAGCAATATGATAAAACCTCAAATCTCTTCACCTTTGAATCTGATCACATGCCCTTACAGAACTTCTTAAGCATTTTAATGGACAGTGATTTCCACCTTTTTTTTTGGTTGCAAAGCTATTTCCAAGATGGGGCTTCGTTTCCTTCAACAAAAAGTCTTTTGGTGAAAAAAAAATATGGGTGACAATGCAAGCGCAGGCACTTTAGTTTTCGTTTTCTTAAATATGAGTTTATCAATGCAGGCATGGACACAACTACAAAAGATGGTCAAAATATTCTTACGCCTGTCAAGGGATGGGTGAAGGATTCGATCAGTTCCCATAAGGGCATATTAGGAAGATGAAGTAAAAAAATCTAACGTGGAAGGCACGTGATCGATTTTCCATCCAAATTGATAAGGCTGACTAACGGTGTAGTGACCCAAATAATTAACTAAGCTTAGGTAGCTTAGTTAGAGGGTTAATTTGGGTTTTGTATCACTAGGAACAGCTGGAAGAACACTTTGAGAATTTTGGACTTTCTGACTGGTCGTACACCTAATAGTACCGGATGTAAGCTCCTGTCATTAGTAGAGGACATACGCGGGGGACCACCGTATGTACGCATGCAAAAAGTACAAGGACTTACGATGGGGGACCACCGGACGTATGCTACAGCCTTTGGATCGTTGTGTAAATAATATCGGACGTGCACCCTAATACTACCGGACATCTGCTACTTTTCATAATAGTTGGTGGCGCCCTCTGCTTTTTCTCATCTATAAATACCCCCTTACCTTCGACCTCTCACACCCATTTTCGCCCCCAAGCTCCCAAAACTCTGTGAGAGTGTGTTCTTGTGAGTTTTTTGAGTTTTTGTGAAGAATGAGAGGAGGTTCTTGAAAGTTACTTTTAGGAAGTAACCCTCTACACTTAACTTTTCTTTCTATGTCGTTATGCTCTTTTAGCGCTTGATTAGACTAGCTTAGTTGTTTTGAGTTTCTAGCTAGGTTATGCTTTAATCTTGGCGGATTAGTGTTTTACCTTTATCGAACGTGTTTTCGTATGCATGGAGACCTTATTTTGAGATAGGAAGCTTTAGAAAGCCTTTTGGTAACCTTAGAAATTGGTTTGGGAGGATAGGAGGATGCATGGACAAAATGAGGTTCCACCTGAAAACCTTCTGGGTGGATGTACGGTCAGAAGCATTCCAGGGAACGCTATTTTGGCCAGTTGTCCGATAGCTCATGTTTTCATATTTTAGGGTTGTTTTAAGTCAGACTTAGGGCTAATAGAAGGTTTTCCATAGATTTGGAGAACCTGGACCGTTTGGAGGAATATTCAGAGACTTTATTCGACCTAGGTGAGTTTTAACTCACATAATGCTCGCCATTTATTTTTTCACATTGCACATCTATTTTGTGTACCAAAACATGCATAGTTGCAACTCTCATGATATACACTTTATTGCACATGAACTCTAACTTTTTGTGAAAAAACGTTGTGCTGAACATGTTAATGAAAGTGAGACTTGTAAAAAGGGCATGCATGTAAAATACAGACAAGATTAATTGCATCGTATGACATGGTACACCGGTACGTACGAGATAACATTCGTGGGCTTACTATACATGTTAACTTTATGGTCAGATGTGTGTGTTATATGAGTCTTGGATCCAATGGTTGTTTCATGACCAGTGCAGCCTTAACAGGCAGTCATTACAAGACGAACATCATTAGTGGTGTGGGCCACTTGAGATCAGACTCGGTCATACTGCTAATGGAATGTACGGTAGCATACAATATCTGGGCACCGGTGTTGTATTACAAGTCCCTCGGGACAGCTTCAACCCTGCTGAGAAGGGATACTATCTCTGGTAGACCATATTGTTGAACTATCACTATTACTCTATATCTTATGCATATATCATATATTTATATCACACTTATGGAAAACTATCATGATGGAACAATTGCATACTTTATAAAATAGAGTTCATCACTAAACTAGCATGCGTATTATTTGCGTTAGCATTCACCAAGTCTTTAAACTTACCCCTTTTATTTTATGTTTTTCCCCTTCATTACGAATAATTGCACAATTTAGCTAGCATAGACGAGGATGCCTATGGACTGGACATGAGTGATTGCGCATGACCTGATCTAAGTCATTTTTGAGGATATGGACTCGGTTTGGTTGAAGTCCATGTGGGATGACGGAAGAACTACCCTGGCAGACATGATCGATATTATTATCTCTTTAGCATTGCTTAAACTTAGGATTTGATCTGTTGATCTTTTGTAAGACAATTATGTTATGGGATGTAACCTTTTATTTTGATGATGGTCTGATGACCGATACATTTGGTGACTACTTTTATATTTTGAGGAATTATGTTTACTCTCATATATGAATGTGTGATTGCTTCATTGTTGTGATTCCTGAGTCTTGTCCCGTGAGGGATAGGGCTGGGAGACGAACCATGTGGTCAATTACCAGTTAATTAATTTGCCCATTGAGGTTGTTACAAACGGAGTGGTCATTTTGACACATGTTAGAACTTTATTGGACTACTTTAGTACTTTTTGAATATTGTGAGGCCATCTCGCAACTAGCTATCAATTTGGGGGTTTTTTTTTTTTTCCGAAAAAAAAAATACAAGAAGATAGTAACATACTAATAAGATCTCAGTGTCTCAACGACATTGATGTGAGTCGTAACCTGGGTCATGTTTCTCCTGGAAAAAGCGTTACCGAAAATGTTCGGAATGTTGGCAATCAGTTGATGGGTTTGGTCATTCAGCAACTTGACGTCAACTTACAACAAGTTGTGGCAAGGCAACATGATAACTATGCCCCTAAATGACTGTCTGAGGGTGGGCAACCAGGGCCTTCGAAGGAGATCTACATAAGGTAAATGAAGTTTTTTGGAGTCAAGGTATGCCCCCGGTAGGGCATTGCCAGATCTATAACTTAATATTTTACAACATATTTCCAATTCAAACATTAATACGTCAAATTTGGCTCACAAAATTTTGTAGTTACGCCAAAACATCAGGACGCCCCAAATGACATCAAGATTTATTTTCAAACAACTTAGAAATGTTAGGACTTGAATGTGATGCCCAGGTGACAAAAGTTACTGTCCCAAAACTCGTTAGGATGTTCAAATGACATTTAGGTGATGTTGAGATGACGCCATGATGCCCAGGTGACTTCCGGGTGACATTCAATGATGTCCATGTGCCAAGTCTATTTGAAACACTTCCGTAGCACGTTAAGGTGATGTATAGGTGACAAAACATTCATTTGTAACTATTTTAATCAACACTTACCGGTGACGTCCAAGTGATAAAGACTTTTGTGACTAATTTTGTCAGCATTTGCTGGTGACATCTAAGTGATGTATGACACATATTGCATAATACCCTGAAATAATAAAATAGGATAAAAAGTAATTGCTCGTCACAGTTTTTTTGGATCTGTTTGTTAACCCCTCTTGCACTGTAGCTTTTTCCACGGCACTATAGCTTCAACTCGGCGCCGAAGACATTGAGAAAAGCAGTCAAACTGCACGCTGCATGCTGCACGCTGACTATTTTACCCCTTTCTTATGCTAGACAATGACTATTTTGTCCCTTCAAAACACCCACACAAAAAGCTTGCTGAAATTTTTCCCCCCATCTCACAGCACAGCGTGAAATTTCCCCTTCCCCAGCAACACTCGCCCCTTCACAAAAATATACCCAAAATTTCCCCATCTCACAAAGACAATGAGAAGCTTCATCTTCCCCAGCAACACCCACTCCTTCCTCCTCCTTCCATCTCCTTCCTCTTTCCGCCATTCTCTTTCTCTTTCCCCCATTCTCTGTGAATCGTTTATATAGGAGGATCAACAGAGGAAGGGAATCAGCCGCACCTTCATTGGCTTGGTGATTGGGTTCTGTATCTGAACCTGTGCGCCGCCGGTGAGTAAATCCTCTGTTCTCTGTTCTTCGCACTCCAGTTGGTTGTACTCTTCGTGCTGAAAAAACTGACTGGATCTATTTTCTGATATGCCTTAGGACAATTCGAGACACGCACAGATACATCTCCGGACCAAATTGACGACCAATGCGAGTTTGTTAAACTTCCTTTGTTTTTTTCAAGCTTGTGTTTGCCCCTTGTGTGGTTTGTATATCGTGTGCTGCACAAAATTGCATGTATCATAGGCATTGGTTGACTCGTTTTGGATGGTTTTTTATATTCTGAAATTTCTAAATTTTGGATCAGTTTGTGGCTAGAAATTGGAAGAGTAGACTTGGTTTAGAGTTTGGTGAAAGCCCACCTATAAAGTTACTAATTGAATCGTTTTTTAGGCTCTTATGTGCTGCTTTGATCACTTGTATCATAGGCATTGGTTGAATCGTTTTGGATGTTTTTATATTCTGAAATTTCTAATTTTTGGACCAGTTCGTGGCCAGAAATTGAAAGAGTGGACTTGGTTTAGAATTTGGTGAAAGCCCACCTATAAAGTTACTAATTGAATCGTTTTTTAGGCTCTTATGTGCTGCTTTGATCACTTGTATCATAGGCATTGGTTGAATCGTTTTGGATGTTTTTATATTCTGAAATTTCTGATTTTTGGATCAGTTTGTGGCTAGAAATTGGAAGAGTAGACTTGGTTTAGAATTTGGTGAAAGCCCACCTATAAAGTTACTAATTGAATCGTTTTTTAGGCTCTTATGTGTGAGATTTGATCACTTGTCTATTCCATGCATTATGTGCATAGGCTGGGTCCTATGTAAGATATATGTATTTGTCACCATATTATATTATGTTCGTAGAATATGCACGCCAAAGCCTCAGTGTTGTGCTTATGTGTGTGGATCCACTGGAAAAATTCTCTGGTTATGCCAGTAAACGCAAGCTACTTAGGATTTCCACATATGCCATGGTTATATCTTTGATGAGGAGTATATGTGCATTCACACAGAAACAGAGCATATGTTTATTATTCTTGTTTTGCTTGCCATTTTTTTTTTTTTTGGTGTTATGTTTCACTTTTACCTATTCAGTTTAACATCTCAAGTTATTAAGAGCAACTTTCTTGGACAAATATTCATTTGTATCAAAGAAGCCTTCATAATGCAATAGTAACGACCTTAAAACTATGGGAATAACTTCTTGGGTGCAAAACCCATATAATAATTAGTAGTTGGTTGTTTCTGCTCGATTGAATTGTATAGTTGTTGTTGAGATTAGTTGGTATATATATAAAGAGATATAACATATTACGTTAAAGTGTGTTTGCGACTATATTGCATGGTATGAATTATGTGAACGCCAAATACCCAAATTACGGGTATTTAAGTATTGGCTATATGATAATGTGAACGACATATATTGAGGGCTCTCTTGAATGTAGTGGCATTATTATAACTTTTAATAGGGTATTCTAGATCACTAATACGGATATTGCTTATCTTTTAGTATGGTGGGTATAATCTACGACCACGCCACCTGAAACAAGCATGCCAAGTGGCACATCCACAGGTAGGTGTCTGTAACCATCATGTTGCACTGTTTTGTGTGTGTTTCTGTTAAGATATAAACACAAAGTTGTGTTCATTATTTTAAACTTATTGTCTAACATTCTATAAATGTATTCGTAGATGTTCTACTGTACTACTCCATGCAAGTCACCACGGAAGGTGAGTCAAGGTGTCCCATCCCCTGCACACTACCCAGACCCTCCCAGCAATCAGAAATGGGAACGAGACAATGAGCTACAACTGCTGGAAGTTCTTATGAAGTTCCAAGAACAAGGTGTACGACCACCTTATGGGAGTTTCTTAATACCTCACATAACCCATAAGCTCAACAAACGTCTGTCGGATGGCAGTAGCTACGTAGGCAGCTAGGTATCTCAGAAGATTGGTTATTTCAAAGACCTGCATAAGGATTACACGGACCTGATAAATCAGCAGCATGGCACAGGGTATGGATGGGATGACAATCTGGGGATGGTTGTACTGAGTGCCGATCAATGGGACCATTTTCGAGCGGTATGACGGTACAAATTACAATAAAACAGCATATTGCTATACCAATTGACCTATTATTACTATATATGCCTCTAATTGTTGAATGTTTTTATTTGACATTCTTCCAGACACCGGGGCTGTACAAGTACTACAAGTTTCGGAATGGGCCACCTGCGAACTAGGATAAACTATGTGTCATATTTGATGGGTCAACCGCCACTGGAAAGTTGCGGTACGCTAGCACACAATCCCCTCCTCGTGTTGACCGGCATGTCATCCCACCTACAATTGTGGATCTAGCGGAGCCCCATCCATCTCCCTCGCTAGTGTCACAACGGAAAAGGAAGGAAAAGAGGCACGCATCTTCGTTAGAGTCATCGCGGAGCAGCAAGCGTTCATCACTTGGAGTTGAAATTTTTGAAATGGTTACGGATAAATTGAACTTCTTGCAAAATAGCGATGAAAAGAAATGTAACCTCAATGATGGTGGACATTCACATGCAGATGCTACCTCGAAAGCAGGCCCCCTTGCACAATCACCTTCGGAAGATTGCATGGACTTAATTAACGCCTTATTGAAGGAGATTTCATTGCCTCTAAATGCGTACCTTCGGGCGTGTGATGCCATCATGGAGTCAGAAAATAAGGCAAAGATAGTTTTTAAAATGAATGACATTGCGCAACGCCAGTGGCTGCTGAATTTCATTAGGCCCGGAGATGTTTAAGCACCCCACTAAAAAAACTTTTGTTGTAGTGTAATTTATGTTAATATTGTATGTGTTGTTGACTACCGTGACATCAATCCTAACCGTATGTACTAGTTTTAATTTGTATTTTCATCACGCTTGCATGACTTAATGACTTTGTATGCTAATGATATTCGTGCTTACTCGTATTGTTGAATGGTTGCTTATTCCCTTTTAGAGTGTTGGATGATAAGTTTAATATATATCTACAAAGTTTTGTTTGTTGTAGAAGTTGTTTATTTTTAATGTTGTATGTAATGAATGTTGAACAATCATGTGACGTTATGCATTTGGTTTTAGGTTTATTATTGCTATGAATGAACTTGGAACGTCAGGTGCGAACGTTGGGTTCACACATTGGGAAGATAGTCTCGATCCATTTCCCGATTTAGAGTCAGAGAGCTCAGGGTCTGGGGATGATGATGACATTAATACGGATCCACAACTTATGGAAGAGTTGGAGGTGTTGCTAATCCGCATGTTGGAACTGGTGGAAGAATACTACAAACAGTTAGCGCACCCAGAGGTAGTGAGGGTAGCAAGCAAGTGACAAAGGGATTCAAAGTTAACTGGCCCTATGTGGGTACACTGGGTCCTTACACATCCAAACCAAACTACATGCTACGAGCGATTTCGGATGTCGCCACGGACATTCTTAAACTTGTGCAATACTTTGAAAATGAATAGTTTTCTACGAAGCAGTCGTTACGTGAAGATAACAGAGCAAGTAGCTGCATTTTGTCTAGTTATGGCACATGCCCACAAGCAAAGGGACGTAGCTGATAGGTTACAACGCTCGTTGGAAACAATAAGCAAGTATGTTAATGCAGTTGCGACCGCGATGTGCTACCTTGGGAAAACAATCATACAACCACTTTCAATGCAGGTGCCTCACCCATTCATCATGAAAAATAACATGTACTACTCGTGGTTCGCAGTAAGGCGCTATTAACCTTACTACTCTTATATTTTGTTCTTTAACCTTGAAGGACCAAAAATTGGTGTATTAATGTTTTACCCAATATCAATCTTCTGTGCTAGTTTGTTTGTTTGTTTGTTTTTTTTTTTTTTTTTTTTTTTAATGTAAGGCGCCTACATTACTCACCTTTTGTATTTTTTTTTTTTTTTTTGTATTTATTGTCCTTAATAGGGTATTCAAAATTATATATATGTCATTATTGAAATAAGTTTTTGTTCGTTGTTTCTAGGATTGCGTTGGGGCGATTGATGGCACTCACGTAAAAGCGAAACTGCGAGGTGGCAACAGTGTGCCATATCGGGGGCGAAAGTCAAGCATAACACAGAATGTCATGTGCGTAGTGGACTTCGACCTATGCTTCACATATGTCTATGCCGATTGGGAGGATAGTGCACATGACTCGCGGGTTTTCTTCGAGTGTATTAACGACCCCAACGTCCGCTTTCCCACCCCAGTCGGAGGTACAATATAAACACTTACCTTTGCATGAGCTATGTAAGTTAATTCGCCGTTGTACTCTGTATGTCTTACGAAATGTCTTTTGTTTTGCAGATTATAATTACTTGGTGGACTCTGGATACAGTTGCTTCAAGGGGTTTCTGCCCCCACACCGGAATAACATATACCATCAAGAAACCTTTCGTAAATTAGGGGTCAAACCGAGGAATGCAATGAAATTGTTTAACTATAGGCACTCCTCCCTTCGGTCAGTTGTTGAAAGAATATTTAGTATATGGAAGGCTCGATTTCATATATTCGAAGATATGCCCCCCCTATCCGATTGAGAACCAACGACTGTTCGTGGTAGCATGTTGCGCAATTCACAACTTTATTCGCAGAGATGAAGGTCAAACTGATCCACTATTTAAGGAAGCGCTATAACAGATGTACGGACAAGACTGGGTTGATGTGTCATTGCATAATAATATGCCAAGGACTCAGTACGTAGAGCCAGGATTACGGCCAGACCGAACGAAGGCAAGCAAAGAATACATGACTGCGTACCGGGCCGCAGTAGCGGAGCACATGTGGAGTACAGTTCATGGTGGATAGTTAGTTCTCTGTGATATCATTTATTAGTTTGTTTTTTTGAAGATTATGTATGTTTTGTAAAAATTTTATTTGCATTAGTTTGTTATATCGTTTATTAGTTTGTTATGCAAGTCCTGATTATAACGTTAATTTGGTGGTTCGAAGTTTAGCAAAACCCTATTTTGTAGGTGTTGCTCCTTAACCGGCAACTACTTTTATTGTAATGGTATGGACGGCATATATGTACCTACATTGAATATATTTCCTTATCATAGTAATTTTCATATGTGAAACATATTTTGTTTATAAAGTGTTACATAATTATAACAGACAGTAGTAAATTACAAACCAAAAATAGTATTATACAACGTAGGTACTCATTCCAACTAAATTACAGTAAAGTGGACTAACATATCTAACAGCAAAGTAGACTAACATATCTAAAATGGCAACATACGTTTACAACTACCGCCCGATGATCTGCCAGGAAGTATGGTTGGGGCCAACATAATTCCCAGGAGTAACGCACATAAAGCAATAACACTAAACTGCAACCGCCGAATGGTTGCATCTTTGTTGTGAATTTCATGACATAACAATTCATTTTGTGCAATTAACGCAGGTATAACATTGTAACAGCCTTCACAGACCGGGTCGTCAAACCATTCGAAAAACCTGCAGTGCGGCTCACCCGTGCCATACTTTGGGCAGCCGAAGTATCGTCGACCAGGATTTTTTTCCGACCGTGCGGTTTGAATGTGTGAGACCAAGCCGCAGAAGCAGCGTCTGGTTTTGCTAAGACTGTGTGTGGAAGCAGTTGATGAGATTTCCGACATCTATAAAGGTCAATGACAAACATCAATAAGCACTTTAACATGCATACAGAAGTCAGCTAGGTCATATCATTCGGATGATTACAGAATGTAAAATATAAGAATTTTTCCGGTGTCGTTCGAAAAATATGGTTCCTCTCACTACAATGGTAATCACTATTTTTGTAAGCAATGATCCATGAGCTCCCAAATGCAATCCCAGTAAACCAAAGAATCCCCCCAAAAAAAAATGCTAATATTAAAAAATTTAAAAAGCAAACCCAAAGTATGTACAGATGCAATGAACCAACCAAAGAGGAAAGTGACTAAAATAGTACCACTGTTCAGAAATTTATGGAGGCAGTGAAGAAGAGATAAAGACAATTTATCAGTCTGTATTTGAACCCATACTCTAAAGCATGACGATAGGGTTAATCGAAAAAACTTGCGCTTTGAAGGGTAAAAATTTCGCTTGATTCGCATTTATCAACTGCTCTCATGATGATGCCCAAGAATCCAAATTTCATCAAAGGATGTACAAATGCAAAAGGTTAGATTATTACAAGATCATAATGCTGCAAAGCTGTATAATCACTGCCTATTCAGCTTAAAACTATCTAATCATGCAAATTGGTGATCCAACCGCATAAAAATCATAGGAAAGCATAGACGTTCACCAATGAGGATTGAAAAATCAACCGAAGCTTTTGCATCAAAAGGAAAGGACTCGAATGTAAACAAATGCACAAAAGTTTTACTTCAATCCCAAACGCATTAAGGACAAAATTTGCAAATAAAATGATAAAGCGATTAAACATTATATCACCTTTATTCATATATCTTAAGGGTTCCACGACCAATCCAATAAATTAGAAGCTAATTTTTAGATAATAACATACTTGCGAACAAAATCCGCGACTGAGACAAACCGAGTTGCTCTCGCATAAGCAGTGGCACACAAGGCTTAAAGGTGGTATTAAACAACAAAAAATAAAGTAGTTAAACCTAACAAAAGAAGAAATAGAGCACAACTGATGTATAGGGCGAACCGTAATCAGAACGAGGTTGTTTAACCAACCCCGCTGAGGGGAGCATAGGCGGTTGTTGCCGATTCCAGTACCCAAAATGGGGTGCTCCGGCCACCCCATTTTGGAAAAGGGGTGGCTTTGTTTTTTATAATTTTATTTGTCTTTTATTTAACAGGAAGAACAGAAAGAGCAGAAAACCCCAAAATTTTTTTCAAAATCACTAGCTAAATCGATCTCTCTGAAAAATTAAGCAAACCTTGATTTTTGATATTGATCGGGGAGATGTCCGGAGTGACTGTATGGAGCTCTCCATCGGCATAACTGGCTTTTAAGCTGTGGAAAAACAAATGAGGGAGCAGGGAGAGGAAGAAATGACGAATTGCGGAAGAAGGGAAAAATAGATTGGGGATGAGGAACAGTGCCTCCGAGAGGGAGCTCAGAGTTCGTTTGTGTGGAAAAACAAATGAGGGAGCAGGGAGAGGATGAAATGACGAATTGCGGAAGAGGGGATGAGGGAGCTTGGGGACGAGGAACAGTGCCAGCAAGAGGGAACTCAGAGCTTGGGGATGAGGGAGCGTGAAGAGTCGTTGGTTTTCTATTTTTCTAATATATGGGCTTTTTTGTCTTTTACCCCCATTGGTTCTCCAACACAACAAGTGCAGCAGGTGGGCAACAGGCATGACCCACAGTCAAGCTACAGTATCCTGGGTATTGGGGTTCGTGCTGGCATTTGCCAAACACCCCCTTTGTCGTGGTTTTCTCACGTTTCGTGTTGAAGGTTTTGTGAGAAGTATAATTGATGTGTTATTCCAATAGAAAATAAATAACTATTATTAGAGAATAAAAAACTAACCAAATAATAAAATAGCTATTCTATATAAGGGATCTATACCATATACCAATGTACCCTTAAAAAAAAAAAAAAAAAAGAAAAAAAAGCCCTTTACAAGATATGTAAGCTAGTATCGAGTAGAATAAAATAATATAGTTAGGGTTGAATAGGAAAATCATAGTTACACGAGTGTTAGTAAAACTTACCCAACTGTTCACCATATATCTTACAGTAAAAATACACTTTCAGCTCTTTGTCTATCCATTTCACGTGAACTGATTTCAAATATTATTAGGAGTTATAAAAATTATATTTGAATAATAATAATAATAATAATAATAATAATGTCCGAATAGCATAGCAAGTATATGACAATAACTAATTTTTCTAGGGTTTAATTTATTAGGGGGTTTTGATCGATTGAGATGGCGAATTCACTCTACGGCTACAACACTTCATCATACGGAGCAGCATCAGCTACCGCTGCTGCTGCTATTGCCGCCACCCCCAGTCTCTCATCTCTACGCCTCTCGTTCTCTTTCCGACCCATACCGGCCAGACTCCACCGCCCTCCGCTACATCAGGTCGGATCCACTGGATCCATCGTCCTCCAACTCCAAGTACTCCCTTTCCGATCAGCACCGTCGTTTTCTTCTTCGGGCCTCCTCCGCCGCTTCCCCTACCGCTTCAATGTACGAAGGCCTCCGCTACTCCACCACGCCAAATGCCACGTCGCATTTGGGCTCTCAGTCTTCATGGCCCTCCGCGGATGTCTCCGCCGCCGACTCCCTCCTCGCCGGCATCAAACGCCCCTCTGAAGGTTAGCCCCACCCTCTCTCTCTCTCTCTCTCTTGACACTCCCTGTTTGGTTACCGAGAAAACTGAACTAATGCTACGCTTTTACTGATTCTTTTCATTTGCCAGCTCGCTCTAGGTCGGGCTTATGGTTGTGAAATTGGGGTAGGTTGTGGTGGGTTTAGGGTTCCGGTTTTGAACTTTGGGATTTTTGGGAGTGTTCTACAATTCCTATCTATTAATGATTGGGAGCCGGTGTGATGGATAATGCTAATTCTATTGCATATGGCTGTATTGTAGACTGCGAATCTAGCGAAAGATTGCTTCTTAGTTTATTGAGAGCCATGTGTTTCTGTTATCTTCATAAATCGTGTATGCATTTTCATACACTTGCAAATGCGTGGGGTGCTAAGTTCATTGATTCTGAAAAGCTGCACATGCATTCTAGAAACAGATGAGACAGTATTAGTTTAACTATATATTATACTTACTAGTGGAACTTAAGGCAAGCTCAGGTCTTAGCGATGTCGGTTTTGTAGCATATGTTATTAAACTTGATGTGTAATTTATAGTATTTTGCTGTGTGTATTGTGATATATTATTGGTAGAAGAGGAATGCTACTTACCAACTAGTAATCTAATGAACTAATAGAAGTCAATAACCTTAAAATGTTAGCTTTAAATAACGAATAAATTGGAGGAACCTAGAACTCAAGCCAATATGTGACGGTATTCTAACAAGAAATCACTAGAATCCATCACTTCATCTTTTGAGAAGCGGCAGCATTAATGTGGCGATTGCATTATCCAACATGGACATTAAGTGACACTGAAATATTGAGAAAGAGGGAGAAGGGAGTCTTCTCTGTAGGTTGTAGTTGGCTATGCGAATTTCTTTTGGGAAATTTTCTCATTCCTATTTACTTAAGGAAGTTTAATTTATTTTGATAATAATAATAATAATGACAAGATTTTTATCTTATCTTTTTTTTAATATATCAAATGGGTGACCTCGTTTTAGAAAAGCAAGTCAAGGAATGTGATCTAGGAGCTTATGAGGTGCTTAGCCTAGTCTTAAAAGGAGTATATATATATAAAATAGGTGCATATCTGGGTGGATAAAAAGGTCAATCTGTCTTTAATTAGCTGTGTGGCATGGTTTCCAATTTGGCTGATTGATTGCTGTTTTATAGAAAAACTTATGGTTAACAAAATTTGGTCGTTGTTTATATGAAGTCACATCACACTTAATTTACCTTGTATGAAAATAATCTTATGATTAGCTTATTTAAACGAGTGGATAATCCAGCTAGATATATATTTTCAGTTGCCTACTGAACTACATAGAAATCACAGTTTTTCAGTAATTTTACACCTTTTGTTTTGCATTCAATTCCTTATTTATTGCTAAAAAAATTATCCTATGTAATCTTACTAGTAAATGTACGTTCTTCTAAGCCATACTTATAAAGTAACATATATGTTTCCTGTGGTTTTCTTGTATATACTTGTCTACTATGTACTATAGTGCTCTACCATCAGACTGTTTTGGGTGCCCATAACGCGATTGGGCAAACTGAAGCTTGGTATTCTACAAACTCTTTAGCCAAGCGCCCTAGATTCGACAGTGCAAGCAATTTGCCTATATATCCACAGAGGCCAGGAGAGAAGGATTGTGCCTACTATATGCTCACGAGAACCTGTAAATTTGGAGATAGCTGCAAGTTTGACCATCCTATTTGGGTTCCTGAGGGTGGAATCCCAGATTGGAAAGAGGTGACCATTTACTGCTATCTTCTATGCCTATGGTGATTATATTTTACTAGAATATAAATATAAAAACTATCATATAATGGTAGTAGTAGTAGTACAGTTACTTCTTAAATGCTATGTTTTCATAAACGTATTTTTCATTGTATGCGTGAATCAATGGTATAAGCTTATGTCTTACTGATAATTATATGGTTGTTACCAGAATGCGTGGATAGGCATTACTATGGCACTTGCATATGTTTTAAAGTTTCTTACTTCTTATATTTATTTCTTGGTGTTGACAATAGCTTTTATACTATTATTCTTATCTTGGATGTAACTCTGATACCTATATCAAAGATCTGTAAGAAACCTGGTCATGGTGATCACTGGACAGGCAGCCAGTGAGGTTGCCATGTTTCCAGAGTTGGTCTTGAAATGGTCATGTCTTTATATACATATTTCCTCCCTATTCCCCCTTCTCCTCCTCCTCCTCTTTAGTTTTTCATGATTATTATTCAAGTGCTTTTCTTAATGTTTAACGGGAAATTTATTAATTATATTTTCGACGTTGCAAGAATAATTTTAATTTTAATTTTATTACACATATTTCCTTGCTTTTCCTTCTGTTTTTTCCTCTACTTTTACTAATTAGCTATTAGTACATTATATAACAGTTATTTTTACTCATTTGGTCATCATATATGGGATACTCAAGCTGCTTGGAAGAAAGAGTGGTATATTTGTCCAACTTTCTCTGTGCTGATAAAACCGATGACCACAGGAAGCCTTATAACTTTTCCCAAATCTCCATTGCTGCACTTGTTTGATAATTTATGTTTTTTCTGTTGAGTGAAAATGTCTCACGGTAATATTTACTCGATCAAGTTGTTTTTAAATTGATTGAAGAAGTGGGTCAAGAAGTTTAAGAAGCCCTAGACTGATTGCAAGATATCTTCCAATTAATTGGGATTATAGCTTAGTTGATTAGAGTTGAGTTGAATACCTCTTTGTTAGATTATCGTCCGTTTGGTAGGACAGATTTTAGGGAGGATGGAAGAGGAAGGAAAGAAAATGGAGGGGGGGCATTAAATTTTTCTACTGTTGGTATGAGAGGAGAGAAAGGAAAGAACGAGGGGTTGGAATGCTTTCTTTCTGCGCCCACATTTGTTCATCCTCCCGAATGTGGAAGGAAAATAATTAAAGAATGAGAGAGAGGATAAATGGAGATGATTTGTAAAGGTTGAACTCGATTTGATGATCTGTGCCAGACAACTGTTTCTTGCTTTGTTTAGTGGACTACATTACATAGACATTTTAAAATGAAAAAAGTATCATGCTGTGTCCGTCAAATTGCTAGTAACTTGTATGGGCATGATTATGTGTAGTAGATGCCTCCTATGCTACAAGTACTAAATAGTTGTTCCATGGAAGAGAGAGCATATTCCCAGGCTAGTTCTTTTGTAAGTCCCACCAATATACTTTCTTATTTTGTTTCATTATTGCATGAATATATCGAAGAGCAAAGCACTCATGTTGGGCTTGCTATGTTATAAAGCCCTTAATTATACCCATACAATATGATAGTGAGCAAAGCACTCATGGTGGGCATGCTATGTTGTGAATGCATAGACCTACACCTACAAGTTGCACTGGAGTCCATGCACTATAGGCTTTCATTTGATGAGTACCCAATTGCCTGCAACAATGAGCATTTTTTCATAAAATCATCTATCTTGCTGTTTTATAATTTGTATATATATCCAGCTTTACCGGTGTATAAAAACCCTTGTTATTGTTGTTCTTGTATTTGGTATCAGAGAATGAATATATCCTCTTTAGCAAATTTTTAGATTTTACTACATGGAGGTTTTTATCATGTCACTCATAAATCAAACCAGGCATTTGCAATATACATTTACTATAACCAACGGGCTCGGTGATTCAGAATTGTTTAAGCGGTGGGTTTGCCATTTGCAATTTTCTGCTTTCTTATAGTTCTTTTATTAGGAATCTATTTCTGTATCTTCATTGCTTAATGGCTATTTTCTTATGGCATTTCATTTTTGGGAATATACATTTCTGCCTATTTGCTGATCAGTGCTGAAAGAGTGGGAAAACAACTATAATTTGATTTCTTGTATATTTAGGTTCCACCTCTCGCTATAAGTGAATCCCTTCCTGAGAGACCAGGGGAGCCAGACTGTCCAGTGAGTAGTACATTAAACTATTGTTCTTCTCTCTTTTGTTTAGCGCATTTGAGCATCCAAAGTCACTATTTCATTGCCCATTCCATCTGTTTCAGTACTTTCTGAAAACTCAAAGATGCAAGTTTGGTTTGAAGTGCAAGTTTAATCATCCAAAAGATAATTTGGTGACTCTGGTAGGTGCTATTCAACTGAAATTTGCCAGATTTCGTGGTTATGTGGATTGATTCTTCTTTTTTATTGTAATATAATGCTTTATTCTGGTTTCAGTGTGGTTCAGAAGATGCTGGCATATATGCCTTACCTGATAGACCATCTGAGCCCCTGTGTGCAGTAAGATATGCAATTCTGCCTTCTCCTTGAGCATTATTTTTTTGTTTGTGTTGTTTATTGTGTTTTCTTCATACTGCTTAAATATTAAACAGTTCTATATGAAGACTGGAAAATGCAAATATGGTCCAACCTGCAAGTTCCATCACCCAAAAGATATTCAGATATCATCAATTGGACAACAGAATGGTAATGGTGAACAGACTGAATCAACAATTAAGACAGAGTGGGCATTCGGAGATGCAACACCATCTAATCCTCTTACTTCATATACCCCAGCATTCATGTATAACACCAAGGGGCTTCCTGTAAGACTGGTAATGTAACTTTGAAATTTTTGTTGGTAGCTAAATTCCTTCTGCCTTGATTTATTTATATTGTTCAACTAAATTACTTAATCTACACTAATTTCTTGGTGAAGTTTGACGATTTAGAGAATTTATCTTTGTGTGCTTGTGTGAGTTTTAGAAGGGAAAATTAGGTTTTTAGGATTTAGTATAAAGAATTAGGTTTGGGAAGCATAGGGTTTAGAATTCAAAAAATGGTATTGAAATGGAGAATGGTAGGGCTATAAAAAATTAGAAAAAAAGAGCTCAAGCTTGATGAAAATTTTTGATTAATTTTGATTCTAACCGAAAAAATTAAAGAATATGAATGTGTAAAAGGACAATCTAAGAAGTAACATTATCCACTAACTGTATGAACTTATTATATGACATTCTTCCATCGTTGGTAGGGTTACCCTCATTAAAAGCACCATTTCCAACTTACCTACGTACTTGTCTCTTTTTTCCCATTCCTGTTGCTGTGGCAAATTGAATAGAGAAGCTCCAACGAGACTTTTTATGGGGTGGATTAGGTGAAGAATTTAAATTTCACTTGGTTAACTGACCCAAAGTTTGCTCTCCTATCTCTGAAGAAGGCTTAGGATTCGAATTTGAGCTTTCTAATCAAGCCCTTTTAGGGAAATGACTGTGGCGTTATGTGAATGAAAGCGATGCTTGGTGGAAAGTCGTCGTGGATGCCAAATACGACTGCAATTGGGGCGGGTGGTGCTCTATTGATCCCCCTAGGGTTGTATGGAGTGGGGCTCTGGAAGTACATTGGAAGGGGGTGGAGGTTATTTTCGAGCTAGACCAAATTTGATTGGGGTGATGGATCCAAGATTAGATTTTGGGATGACATGTGGTGTGGTGAGACGAGCCTCAAGGTTGCTTTTCCAGTTTTATATAACATTGCTTGTGTGAAGGATGTGCTTGTGGGAACAAATATGGATTATTCGAGTGGCTCCCTTCAACGGAATGTTAGCTTTGTCGGCTTGGCTCACGATTGGGAAGTGGATATGACGACTTCCTTCTATTCCCTTTGTACTCCAATAGAGGGAGAAGAGGAGGGGAGGCCAAGCTTTGGTGGACCTCATCTCACAAAGGGAAATTTGATGTTAGATCTTTTTATCCTAGCGTGCAAAGACAATCCCTCGTTCCCTTGGAAGAGTATTTGGCGAACCAAGGCTCCCTTGAAAGTACCTTTCTTCACCTGGTTGGTGGCTCTAGGGACCATTGACAATTCAGGAAAAGACTTCATCATGGTTAATAGGTGTTGTTTGTGTAAACTGAACGAGGAATCTATTGATCATCTTCTCCTCCATTGTGAAGTCGCCCGTGCCTTATGGAATGCCATCTTCAGTTGCTTTGGGCTGTCCTGGGTTATGCCTAATAGCGTGGCGGATTTGTTCGTCTGCTGGTGGTCGATGGGTAACTCTCGGATTGCGGCCGTATGGAAGATAGTTCCTCTATGCCTTATGTGTGGAACTTGTGGAGGGAAAGAAATGATAGGAACTTCGATAACCAAGGGAGGACTATAGAGGGATTTTCGTTAAGACTTTAGCCTCTTCTCTCTCTCTAGAATGTCTCTCTCTCTCTCTCTAGACTCGGATGAATTTCAAAATTTGAATTTTTGAAAGTTTTTTCGGCGATCGGTGGCGGCTGGTGTCACGCGTGAGGGTTCGGCGTATGGAACGCAGTTTCTCTTTTGAAGCTAAAACCTTCTGCCTTTCGGCAAAGGTTGGGTGTCCTAACCTTCGTCTGGAGGAGAGGAGAAAAGGTTTCGTGGGGTATATTTACGCGAGCATTCGGTGTTCGTCGTGGTTGGTGGAAACGGTGGAAGCGGCGATTCAAGTTCAGGTGAAGGAAGAAATTGCCAAATCTTACCGTGAGGGTGATAAGGCCACGATGGTCCACGGGGGAGGCAATAAGGCCGGAAGGTTCTTGGAGGTATCGGTGTTGGCTGAGGGTGGTCGTAAGGGAGTCATTTGGCTTCCGGAGGGACGTTTTGGGAGGGGCTGGCGGCGTTTCGCGGAAGAGCTTCGGCAACTGATGGCGGCACAGATCAAGTCGGATGGTACGGCGGAGTCGGGGGTTCCACCTTCGGCGGGGTTTCTAATGGATGGTCCTTCTTTGGGGGTCGATTCCGGGAGGTCTTTCGTGGATGTCCTTCGATCTTCTCCGGGCGTCGAGGTGAGAGCAGTTGAGTATCCGAGGTCTCTCGATTTGCTTCCGGGGTCGTCTTGTTGGGATTCGGAGTATGACGGTTTGGGGTTGCGTCGCCGTGGATTGCTCTGCGTTGGAGAGCTGTCTTCTCCTCCGCGAGGCGGCCGGGTCGATGAGCTTGAGGAAGAAGAAGAAGGGCAAGATCGGTATTAGTGGTTTGTTGAGGCTTCTAGGCAAATCCAACGTAAGTTGGACCGGTCCGCAGGGGTTGTCTCAAGCCCAATCGCAGGAGTAAAAGGGTTCGCTTTCGGGCCTATCAACCTCTGCTTTGGGTTGTGATTCCGGTCGGTCTCTCGAAGTGGGTTTGGGTCAAAATTGGATCCTGCTCATGATTTGATCCGGATTTCGATCCACCCATATCTCGCTCTCACCTTTGGAGTCTGACGACCGGGATTCCTCTAGCCTCAAGAGTGTTTGGAGCCGTTGGCTAGGTCCTCTTTGAGTTTGCAGTTACCGGTTTGGATTCCGCGATGGGTCTTCCCCAGCAGTTGTTCTCTCTCTCAGGCGAGTTTTGGGCGAGATGTTTGTGTCTCGCGGTGACGGGTCCTCTCAGGGGGCTACTTTTTCCCTTTCTGCGGAGGCTTTACCGGCGAGCACACTGCGCAGGGACTGGGAGGGTTCTCTTTCTTCGATGCCCGAAATCTGCCGGGGTGCGATCGTGTCTGAGTTTTCACTCGGCTCGTCGTTCTATTCTCAAGGAGGCCTTCATTGCCCTTGGGAGGTGGACTCTCCGGCGAGCTCTTGCAGGGAGGTTCTTTTATCGGGGGAGGAGGAGCTGGTTGTTCGTCCTTCTTCTCCGGAGAAAGGTTTGTTTCGGCGTGGGTTCTTGAGTCCGAGAGCTGTCTCTCCCGCTCCGGTGGTGTTGAAGGATTCTTTGTCTTCTAAGGAAAGGACCTGCTCGTTCCTCTCGCGCGGTGGAGGTTCAAGTTGGCTGTTCCCTGCTACTACCTCCTCGCTCGCCGCAGGATGCACTTCACTCGACTACTTCCCTTCTCGATGGGGCGGCCGAGATGGGGAGGAGTCTTAGCCGCCCTTTCCTCGCATGACCGAGAGCGGTACTCCCATCTACTCCTCTATATCCTCGTCCCAACTGCTTTATACCCGGAGGGTGAAGGAAAAGTCGCAGCAGCTGCATAAGTACAAGGACCTGCTTGCCGAGGTTGAAGTTTCGCCCCTAAGGTTGAAGTTTCGCTTCTAAGGTTAAGGGGTTGAGGAGCTCAATAACTGGATTGCTCCATCTCTCCGTGAAGGGCCGGCGTCGGCGGGTTTTTTGGGATCGAAAAATGCTTTTTCTTTTCCCCGAGGTGCACTAGGGTTCCATCCGAGATGCACTAGGCTTTTCTTGGGGTTTGGTTGGGTCTCTTGTATTCCCTTGATGGGTGTTTGGTTTGATTGGGTTTTTCTGGGTTTTTGATTGTTTTGTTTGGGTTTTTCTGGGTTTTTCTGGGTGTTTGATTGGGTTCCTTTGTATACATTATTGTGTACTTAGAGGCGCTTTGCGCTTTTTTTGATATATACTACATTACTTATCAAAAAAAAAAAGGGAGGACTATAGAGGGGCTCAAGTCTTATTTCTTTTTTTCCTCTTTACTTGAATACTTGCTTATTTAGCTCCTTTAGTAATTAGTTTTATGATTTTCTTGTTATCTTTTTTCTTTCTTCTTAAGCATCCTCTTGTATATTTCCTGTGTACTAGGGTTGCGCCACTTTGCGCTTTTTGATATTACAAACATTACTTATATATATAAAGTCCTATTTTTATCATCCTCTCCTTGTCTTAATTTGAAAGAATACAACCTCTCAAAAAAAGATACTACCGCCTTGACCTCCCAATCCTAATATGGTCTAGTAAAAATTACATTCCACTGAATAATCCCTTCTTGAACTTGCATGTTATTTGTCACCCACATATTTTCTCTGATCAATACTAAACAAATCCTGATAAGAGATCTTCAACGGACTATACCCACACTACAAATCATACCAAAAACTAACCTTTAACCCATCCCTCACCTCGAATCTAACTAATTTGGAAAACATATCCCACCCCTTTCTTATATGTTTCCAAACTGCCACTTCGAATGTTCCTATAATCTCCTTAGAGCACCAACCTCCCCTTATGTTATCATATTTGGTCTCTATTACCAATCTCCATAAAGCGTCTCTATCCATAGCATACCGCTACAACCACTTTCCCAAAAGAACTCGATTGAACTGAATAGATTTCTAACTCTCAACGTACCTGACTTTATCATAGTGCAAATCCTTGCCCAATTCACTAAATGGATTTAAACTCATCCCCAATACCACCCCATAAAAAATCCCTCTGCAGTCTCTCAAGCCTAGTGGCCACTCCCACTAGGATAGAGGAGAGAGACAAGTAATACGTGGGTAAATTGGATTGAGTATTCTTAATTAGAGTCAATCTACTACCCTTAGATAAATAAAGTTTTTTCCATCTATCCAACCAACGTTCCATCTTTTAAATAATGCCATTCCAAGTAGCAATGGCATTATAAGAAGCACCCAATGGCAAGCCCAAATACTTCGTTGGCAATGATGAGACTCTACAACCAAGAATACTTGCTAATTCTTCTACATCTTCCACTTCGCCTAGAGGAACAATTTCTAATTTTGCTAAATTGTTCCTTAATCCTGAAGTTGCTTCAAAACATAAGAAAATACACCACAAATGTCGAATTTGTTTATAACTAACATCACAAAAAATCAACATTTTTTTGATAAGTAATAATGCATTAAAAAGCGTAGAGGGACGCAACCCAAGTATACAGGGAGTATACAAGAGAGCGACTAAGTAGGGGAGAAAGAAGAAGAGAACATAAAAAGAAAATCAGGAAAATTGATCTCCAAAGGAGCAAGCCAGCCTGTAGTCCATGCGAATAAGGTGTACAAAAAGAAATGAATAAGGTCCTCAAGGTTCCTCGACAAATCCTCGAAGCATCTCGCATTTCTTTCCTTCCAAAGACACCATAGAAGACAAAGGGGAGCCATCTTCCATACCACGGCACTACTGGTTCTACCTCCCGCCCACCAACTAGCAAACATCTCCTTGACGCTTCTAGGCATGACCCAACTCATGTTAAAGTGAGAGAAGATAACATCCCACAACTTGCGCGCGACCCCACAATGAAGGAAGATGATCCACGGACTCCCCATTCGCCTCACACATACTACAACGATTAATCACAACAATACCTCTCTTCCAAACATTATCCAGCGTGAGAGATTTCCCAAGGGCAGCCGACCATGCGAAAACGCC
>JADOBO010000312.1:0-28523 GCA_016403345.1 Corylus heterophylla | reverse complement strand
AAATTCGTTTGTGCTGCATTTATTTGTTTGTTTGTTGTTTGGTTTGGTTTGGTTTGGTTTGTTTGTTTTTTTTTTTTTTTTTAAATGTTTCGAGATAGTGTGTTTTTACTTTGAATATTTTTCGCTGATTTTAGCTGCTCTGAATGTGCTTCACATAGGCTTCACATAGGCTTATTCTCTTGGTTGTCATACCATATTCATGTTAGAAAGTGTTTGTTGTTATGTGAACACAATGGTATTTTTTGTATTTATTACAGACTTACATATAGGCAGAAACACATATTCTCAAGGATGTTGATGCAAGTCGTCCATTACTACCACAACTGTCACGTAGGATCATACCAAATAGATATGTACACTTAAATTGTTGGGTTAATAACTTTTTTAGTATCTAGGATTTGATGATTTTATTTTTTCCACTTAAGTTTCAATTTGTATCACAGATGGTACCTATGTTATCGATAAAAAGGGGATTAGTACCTCATCTGTATTTTGTCATAGAAACTAATGGTTTGCCATGCGTCCTAACAAAATTTAATATATATATATATATACCACCCCATTTTGGTCAATTGGGGTGGCCGGCCACCCCATATTTTTATTTATTTATTTATTTTTTAAGTTTTAGTTTTTTAAATTATTTTTATTTTTTAATTTTTGTTAGGACACTTGGCATGTTTTTGTTAGGGCATGTGACAAACCATCAGTTTTTTTGACGAATTATAGATGGATGTACTAATCCAGTTTTTATCGATAACATAGGTAGCATCTATGATATTAATTGAAACCTAGGTGAGAAAAAATAAAATCGTTAAAATCCAAGTGCTAATAAGGTATTTAACCCTAAATTTTTTTGTTATATGACCATAGGTATCATGATTTTGGTTTTTGATATTTAGGCAGTCCACTTTTTGTGTATACATAGATTTATTTACGTACTAAAAGACCTTTTTTAAAGGATCAATTTTAAGAAATAAAAAACTTATATCTTCTTCCAACGTATTAATCATGATACTTTCAGTATTCCTTTTCCACTAAAGTTAAACGCATGTTTAGGAAAGATATATAAACAAATAGATCTCTTGATAAGATCAAGAAGAGTTCATGGTTTTCAACAAGCTGCTTAAGAGTTCACTATACACTGAATACTAATATAGTGAGCAATGCCCTTTACCTGTTACAAGGATAAAGAGCACATTTTCTGTGTTTGCAATCATGTTTATATTTCTTGTTAAGGTTGTTGAAGATTGGGATTGGACGAGATTGTTGAGGATTTATACTTTTTGCATGATCAATGATGTTGACCTCAGTTCTTCTACTGTTGTTTATCCTTATTTTTAATTGGTTGTATAACTTCTGAAATTAGTATCTTTTAGATAATTATTTTGATTTTTTTTTTGTCACATTGACCTCTGTTTAATTCCCAATAAATTTTTGGAAAATGATGCAAGTTTGACATTGATTTTCCCTTGGTAATTTTGGGTCATTCCAAATTTGTAGTCATATACTATAATAGCCCATGAAGCATATTATAGATAAAAAGTAATTTAGAAAAACATAGTACAATGGAACATTGCATTGAAGAATCAGAGAGCAAGGTGTTTGAGATTCTGGTTTCTAGGTTGTGGGTAAATACTGTTTACTCTAATAGCTATGCATAAGTATTTGCATTGAAGAATTTTAAAGGGTATTCTTAGTTGCTTTGCATTTATTTAAATGCTTTTCAATAGTGCTGTTGAAAAGTTCTAGCTCTTTGTGGCTGAAAATCCATTTGGATATTGGGTTCTTGAATCGCTCTATGCTCGAAAAGTGGTATATTCTTTAGTTTGGTAAATCAAGGTGTATAGGGCTTATTAATTATAAGTATCATTTCTGAAATTTACTTGGAAAAAAAACAGAAGAGAGAGATTCGTATAAAATCGTGGTAGGTCTAATTTCAAATTTGGGAAAAGTGTTTGTCATTAAAAGTATAACAACAGTATTCATTGAAATTCGATCTGCTTCATGAGAATTAGTTTCGATGGTTTACACATTGTGGTGTGTTGAAATGTCAGGTAAGGCCTCTAAACAACAGGTCATTTAGCACCAGAAAAAAAGAAAAGAAAAGAAATGCTGCTTAGTTTTTGAATGTGATCCTTTTTATTTTTGAAATTACATTATAATAAATAAAAACCTGCACATAATGTGGTTTATATGCTAGTGTTCAAAGTTTTCCTATGGAAGCAGCTTGTTTCTAACTACAAGTCTTAGCAGCTGTAGAAGTTGTTTAAGTTGAGAGGTTAATGCAACTCCCAACCTATCTAGTAGTTAAGCTACTTGGAAAGTTAACTCGAACATAGCTGAATCACTATTAGATATAAGTAATTGAGCATATTATTAGAATGTATACATAATGTAAAACATTTATGACTAGTCAAACATCTATGTAATTATTGTCAGATGGTTGCTTGGCATCTTGTATCTGTTAGCCTCTTTTGTTTTAGTTTTGAATCTTAGCTTCTTGCCTTCCCACCTCATATTATATTGAAAAAAGTTTATGAAGCAAGACTTTTTTAGTAGTACAACTCCCAACCTATCTAGTAGTTAAGTTACTTGGAAAGTTAACTCGAACATAGCTGAATCACTATGAGATATAAGTAGTTGAGCATATTATTAGAATGTATACATAATGTAAAACATTTATGACTAGTCAAACAATAGATCAGATCCTTTCCGAACCCCCCTATGCCCCCTTTTTGCCTTTTTTCCTTTCTCTCCGGCAGGAAAATCCATTTCTCCCAGCTCTTGCTTCAGGAACTCATGGTTACATGGTATCGTCCGCTATTCGACAGTATAGATTGTCTAGTGTGACCAGTTTTATGGCTAAGCATGTTGACAATTCAACGGTTCGTGCATATTATCCTTACTTCAAAACAAGGTTTTCTCTTATCTTGTCTAAGACTGTAAAGCTAGAGGTTGATTTAGCATCTGTTAATATTGAAGTAATTGACCTTTATGAAGCAGCTTGAGGCAAGTACATTGTGGATCAGGATGTCTTGGATGTTATGTAGAAGCATGCTGTGGTTATGCATCCTCTCCCCAGGGTTGACGAGGCAAGCACGTGATGTTTTGAGTTACTTTGGCATGTTCTTTATGGTTTATGAAAGAATCTGAATCATCTCTGTTTATATCTCACTCTCTCATATTACAAAAATCTGTTTCAGAGCCTTGAATTTTTGATTTTTTGTTATTATTGCTGCAAGTTTTGCTTCTTAGGAAATTCAGCTGTATCTTCCAAATAGGAATTGTTTGAATTTGTATCTGAGATATTTATTTGTTGCTGGATAATTTCTTTGCCAACCACTACTATGCATAGCATTTGACTGTCATATTCCTCATGCAGAACCAGCAGCCACTGCTGCATGATTTGCAAGGCCAGGCTCAGCAAAAATTTCAGTCGGTAACTTTCCAGCAAGCTACTCTTTTTCTCCTGCCTAGTAGTTATTTTTGTGAAAAACTTATCTGCCATAACATCA
Source organism: Corylus heterophylla (assembly GCA_016403345.1). Classification (NCBI taxonomy): domain Eukaryota; kingdom Viridiplantae; phylum Streptophyta; class Magnoliopsida; order Fagales; family Betulaceae; genus Corylus; species Corylus heterophylla. The sequence goes on along the minus strand of JADOBO010000312.1, from coordinate 25,008 downwards.
GCACAAATGCATGCAGGCACAGGCACATACACACACAATATACTCTTGTTTCATGCATGTTTATTATTGTAGTCCTAGTTTTTTTGATAAATAATCAAGAATATCATTGAAAAGCGCAAAGAGGCGCAACCCAAGTACACAGAAAGTATACAAAGACACTCCTTTAAAGATAAAAAGAAGAACATAAATCTACAAATTGATGCAATGAAGAAATTTGAGGAATGTTCAAAACACCCGCCCAATGGAAAAACAAATTGAGAAACCTATTGCTAAGTTCCGCCATTGTCAATTCCTTATCTTCGAAACATCGAGCATTCCTCTCCCTTCAAATAGTCCACATAAGGCACAAAGGGGCCATTCTCCAAACCTCCGTCACCATTTTATTACCTCTTTGGCCTTTCCAGCAAGCAAGGAGACCACTAATCCTACCATTCATGACCCACTTCACATCAAAAAGGGAAAGAAGAACACTCCATAGAGCACGAGCGACGTCACAATGGAGGAGGAGATGATCAATGGACTCTCCACTTCTTTTACACATACTACACTAATCCACCACGATCAAACCTCTCTTTCGAAGGTTATCCAAAGTGAGAATCCTTCCAAGGGTAACTGTCCACACAAAGAAACTAACTCTAAGCGGGACTTTAACCTTCCAAATACTCTTCCACGGGAAAGAATAGCTCCCCACCTCATGCCTCTCCGCAGGAGAAGGAATCACACCGAAGAAAGAACATACCTCAAAAAGCTTCCTCTTTGAGGGGATCCACCAAATGCGATCCACCCCCCCATCATGATGCCGTGTCTCATACAATTTCGCATAGAAAGTCACCACCACCTCCACTTCCCAATCCTGAGCCACTTGACAAAAAGGAACATTCCAATGTACTTTCTCATTCAAAATCCGCATATTATCACTCACCCAAGCCTCTTTGTTTCTTGTAATACGAAACAATTCAGGGAAAGACTCCTTCAAAGGTTGATCACCACACCAAAAATCATGCCAAAACCTAATTTGGGAGCCATCACCAACTTCAAATCTGATGAACTTAGAAAAAAACTCCCACCCTCTCCTTATATGCTTCCAAACCCCTACACCAAAGGGCTCAAGTGTCTCCTCCATTCTTCCATATTTTACATCAACGACCGTCCTTCAATAAGCTTCCCTCTCCGTAGCATAACGCCATAACTATTTCCCCAATAAAGCTTGATTGAACCTTCGCACATTTCTAATCCCCAAACCACCATCCTTCAAAGGAGAGCACGCTAAAGACCATTTAACTAAGTGAAACTTAGTCTCCTCATTGGTACCACCCCATAAAAAATCCCTTCGCAACTTCTCTAACCTATTTGCCACACTCTTCTATGAAAAATTGCCCATTTGGATGAAGGACTGTAGAGGAAAGGAGAGGCCAAGGGGGAACTCTCACCCGTGCGTTAGTCATGAATGACGGAAGAGAGGTTATTCCTTTTAATCATCATTGAAATGCTGCCTACCGTTCTGCACTTATGTCTCACTTGTAATCTTTTCTACCTTTATTGTTTGATTGTTTCCTTTGCAAACTTGGTCATGATTGATGAAATTAGCATGGAGTTAATAGATGTAACCAGTTCTAGCAGACTTGTGATATTATAATTTAATACTTGTATATGTCAATCCATAGGTTTTTCTTTATTCTGGACAAGCAGCAACCTAGTTCCTCCTTCGTACACATATTTCTATGCGCTTCTTGCAGAATTTTGATTAAATCTTCCTACCCTTACTCAATGTGTTTCAGTTGCTTTCAATTTTCTAGTTTACCATATATTTCACTGTATCTTCACAAGATTATTCAATGTGTTTTAAAATATTTTGTATATGGACAGAAATATCCCAAACGAGAGATTTAACACATAAAAAGAGTTCCCTACTTCAGCTGTATTATTCTGATTTGATGTTTATTTAGTAGTATAGTAGTTGGATGGAACTGTAAGTGACTTAATGTCAATCTAATTTTTTGGACCTTTTGGTTTCATAGGTAGTATTGTTGTTGGATTACTCTTAATTTGTTAAAGGATGTCAAGAAATTAAACTACTATCATGTGGTCATTGAGAGTTAATATACTGTTTTGGGTTTGATTCATTATTGCCTAATGTTTTTATACACCATTAATGAGCTTAGTATGGTGCTTGTTGACAATCATAATAGAGGAGTTCCTAGACAATTATGAAAGTTTTGCTCAACTTGTTGCCAAGCTTTACCCCCCTTTCCATATAATTTGATTTACTGTACCAGCTTTTTTGAATGTCTTTTATAGTCAAAATAGGTTTTATAATTGCAATAGTACACTGTATATATATATATATTGTGCATGAATTGACTGTTAACCTATTGAATTGGCTGTTAACAGTACATGGTATAGGTTGTATAATTGTCATAGTATACGAGCGTCTCATGGCCAGGTTGCAGCCTCAAGGAATGAGCATACAGCCAGATTGTGCTTGGAGAAAATTTTGTTTTCTCCAAACCAATTAGTGCTGCACCACAAGCACAAGTTCTTTCTTCACTTCATCAATTCCCATTGTAAGTTTTCATTATCCTTCGCTTGTTTTATTCAAATTGTTCATAAACTATGTAGTTTTTATGCAATCATGTTAGAATGGGTTACGTTTGCATGGATTTGCATGAGAGCATGTCATAGATTGCATGAACAAATGATTTAATGTTGTGTTACTGCATGTTAGTATCATAGAATCATGTTTTAGTTTCTGTTCTAATTGGTTTTTAAAATTGCCTTATAGGATCGGTCAAGCCTCATACATACTTTTTCTTGATACAACTTCAAGTTTCCAATTCCTAGATTGCATAGTTGTTGTGTAAATCCTCAAAAATTGTTTTAAAAAAATGATTTTAGTGATGATTTTAGGTTTTGGATAGAAACTCCATAGACCTATAAATCAGTCTTAAGGTCCTTTAATCTTGAGTTTTAATCATACAAGCCAAACTACATTGACCTATGTAGTCTTGTATATTGGACAGAATAGAATAATGGAATAGAGTAGGCTGTCAATCATTACCCAGCCACACTCCCCTCATACTGCATATATATATAAACCAACATAGAGTACGAAGACCAAAAAACTCATACAATATATTTTTCTAACACTCCCCCTCAAGCTGGAGCATATATATCATATAAGTCCAGCTTGGAACAAATAAACTCTAACTGCTTCCGACACAAGGGTTTTGTAAACATATCAGCTAACTGATCTCCAGACTTCACGAATGGTGTAGATATATCACCATTCAGTATCTTATCTCGAACAAAGTGACAGTCAACCTCCATATGCTTGGTTCTTTCATGAAAGACAGAGTTAGATGCAATATGTATTGCAGCTTGATTATCATAAAATAGTGGGATAGGAGTAGGAGTGGCAAATCCGATCTCTTGGAGAACGAGTTGTAACCATGTCAATTCACTAGAAGTGTTAGACATTGCTTTGTATTCTGCCTCGGCACTGGACCATGCCACCACCGTTTGTTTCTTGCTTTTCCAAGTTACTAGATTACAACCCAAGAAAGTATAATATCCTGTAGTAGATCGCCTATCTGAGAGAGAACCAGCCCAGTCTGCATCAGTAAACCCTTCTACCCGAAGGTGTCCATTCGGTCTATACAATATTTCAAGGCCAGGAGCTCTTTTCAAATATCGAATAATACGAGTAACAGCTTCTCAATGTGAAACCCTAGGAGCCTCCAAAAACTGACTGACAACACCAACTGCATATGAGATGTCTGGTCTAGTAATGGTCAGGTAATTCAACTTTCCAACTAAGCGACGATACCTACCAGGATCTTCAAACAATTCCCCTTCATCTTTTACTAATTTCTGATTATGATCCATTGGAGTGTCAACAGGACGAGCACCCAGAAGACCCGTCTCTTCTAAGAAATCAAGTACATATTTTCTTTGGGATAAATTGATACCTGTTTGGGATCTAGCAACTTCAATCCCCAAAACATATCTTAGTTTTCCCAAATCTTTTGTCTGAAACTTCTGTTGTAAAAACAATTTCAACCGAGCAATGCCTCCTGAATCATTGCTTGTAATCACGATGTCATCCACATATACCACAAGAAGAATATGACTAGCAACTTGTATGCAAGTGAAATACTGAATGATCTATCTGACATTGCTGAAGACCAAACTCCATAACTGCCGCTGAGAACTTCCCAAACCATGCTCGTGGAGATTGCTTGAGACCATACAAAGCCTTTTTTAATTTACAAAGACAACCCTGATACTCCCCCTGAGCAACAAACCCAGGTGGTTGCTCCATATAAACTTCCTCGTGCAGATCCCCATGCAAAAGGCATTTTTGAACATCCAATTGAAATAAGGGCCAAGCCAAATTAGAAGCCAAAGAAATAAGAATACGGATGGAGGAGATTTTGGCAACGGAGAAAATGTCTCATCATAATCAATACCATACGTCTGTATAACCCTTAGCAACCAAATGAGCTTTCAACCGCTTCAACCGAACCGTTAGGATTAAACTTAACGTGTAAACCCATTTGCAACCAAGAGCTTCTTAGCGGTGGTAATCGAACAAGCTCCCATGTACCATTTTGATGCAAGGCCTTCATTTCCAATTCCATAGCTTGCCTCCAACAAGAGTCGATAAAGCATCATGCACTTGTCTTTGGGGTGGAAACAGAGAAAGATGGAAAATAAAGCAAGAATAGGAAGGAGACAAAGAACTAGTAGATACAAATTGGTGATAGGATGTGTAGTAGTGCAAGAACGTGTACCTTTCCTTAGGGCAATGGGCAAGGAATCAGATGCAGGTGACAGCGGATCCGAAGACGGGATGGATGATGGTGGAGGTGTAGGAGTTGATGGACGTGGCCTACGTGTATAAACTTGGAGAGGAGCAGAAGAGCATGGAGGCAACACGACAGACTCAGAGAGATATGGAACAGGCAGCGGAACAGACGTGACATTGGGTTCAAGGGTAGACGCTTCGAAAGAGACTCAACAAATGTGACATCAGTGCTAGTAAAGTAACGACGAAGAACAAAACTATAACAACGATATCCCTTCTGAGTTGTGGAATAACCAAAGACACATTTAGTAGAGCGAGAATCAAGTTTATCATAGCTAGGACCCAAGTTATGAACATAGCAAACACACCCAAAAATCTTTAGTGGCAAGGCAAGCGGAGGTGAAGAAGAGTACAAGAGTGAATGAGGAGAAACACCATCTAAGACCGAGGAGGGCATCCGATTAATGAGATAACAAGTAGTGAGGACTGCCTCACTCCAAAAATGTTTGGGGACATGCATATGAAACAAGAGACAACGTGCAACATCCAATAAATGACGATTCTTACGTTCAGCCACACCATTTTATTGTGGAGTGTGAGCACATGAGGTTTGATGGATAATGCCTTTATCAGACAAATAAGTGGCAAAAGAACTAGATGTGTATTCTTTGGCATTATCAAAACGCAAGATACGAATTTTTTAAGAAAATTGAGTCTTAATCATATTACGGAACATTTGGAAGATAGAAAATAACTCAGAACGATTTTTCATTAAAAATAACCAAGTCATACAAGAAAAATCATTCACGAATGTTACAAAATAATGAAATTTATTGGACTCGATCTTCATAGGACCCCATACATCAGAATGAACTAACTCAAAAGGACGAGAAACTCAACTAACAACTCTTGACGGAAAAGAAACACGATGGTGTTTGCCAGTCGACATGCTTCGCACGACACGCACAACTCATGACGAGACTTGGGACTTGATGCTTCAACGCAGAAGGGAAGGATGACCAAGGCGACAATGCCATCAAGAGCTGAACTTGACGAACGCAAAGCACGAGAGGGAAATGAAGGTGAGAGATCCGATAATATAGGCCACCAACTTCATGCCCACTACCAATCATCCTCGCGTCTTGAGATCCCGAAAAATGTACAAAGAAAGATAAAACTAGCGAAGCGTTAAGAGCTTTGGTAATTTTACTAATGGATAATAAATTAAATGGAAAACCGGGAACATGTAGAACGGACAGCAACTCAATATCTGGACTCAGATGTGTATGGCCAGAGCAGGCTACAGTAGAAAGGGAACCATTAGCTAGAGTGACATTGTGGGGTGCAGTAACAGGATGATAATCATAGAGAGAAGTAGACGAACCAGTCATATGTTCATTGGCACCGGAATCAATAATCCATGGGTCGTGAGTGGAGGATAAGAGACAGTGAGATGCAGTACCTGACTGAGCAAGAGTAGCAGTGGAAGTGGAGGTGGCCTGCTTATGAGCCAAAAACTGAGCATACTCATCTTTCAGAATGGAGATTAGATATAATCTGGAGTAGAACTTGAGTTAGCAGGTGGTCCAGAAATAGCTGGAGAATCCTTGAAAGAAACAGCTTGATTGGCAAAACTGGGTGGTTTGCCATGTAAATCCCAACAAGAATTCACCGAATGATTAGGACGGCCATAGTGAGTACATTTACGATGCTCACAACTACCAGGTCGACCACCACCTCGAGAGTCATGGCCACCACGAACACCACGACCACCTCGACCACCATGATACCCACCAAAATTGCCACGGGTAGCAACAAAAGCAGCGCACTCACCAGTACGCTTAGAACTCATCTGAGAGCAATGGTCAGTGAGAGTAGCACGTTGAATCCAAGAAAAGACTTCTGGAAGTGAGGGAAGTTCAGAACCACCCAAAATCTGCACACGAACCGACTCAAACTCGGGTTTCAAACCAAGAAGGAACTGAACCACATCCACATCTTGATGTTGCTTTTCCATTTTCTTTAGGTCCGTAGAGAGTGGTTGGTACAAGTTTCTCTCCTCACAAATGGCCACAACATGGTTGTAATACTCATCCACAATTTGAGTACCTAGTTCAAGCCCAAAATATTGTTTACACACTTCATAAATCTGAGTGATATTCTTAGTTCTAGAGTACATGTGACTGAGATGATCCCAAATGTCCTTGGCAGTGGGTAAGTAGATGCATGAGGATCCAAGGTGAGGCTCAATACTGTTCAACTTAAGAGAGATAATTTGATTATCTTCTTGCTCTCAAAGGCTAGGAGTATAGTCCTTAGGTATACCTGAGGTTAAGTGAGTAAACAAGCCCTTGCCTTTGAGAAAAACTTCAACAGACCTTACCCAATAACTATAATTCTTCCCATTGAGCTTCACATAAGTCATAGGAGTATTAACTAACTTAGTCTCAGGTTTAGCAGCCATAATATCAATCAACAAAGGAGCAAAGACTCCACCACAGTAACACAACAAATAAGTAGGAGAACAACCACTCAAAACTAATTGAAAGACCCCAATGCAACACTGCAACAATGCTGGAAAATGGCAAAAACCAGCTCAACCAATGCCAATCAGTAAAATAGTGAGAAAGAGAGAGGAACTAGTGTAAATACGGCAAAAAAACTTTGCGAGAGACGGTCCACACTCGTTGGAAATAGCGACCACTCGAAAATGCCAAAACGAACCCAGAATGAATCGATGACAAAAGTAACCTTTTTTGTGTTTTTGTTTTTCAACTCCAAGAAATTTTTTTTTTTGATGACCACCATGTACGCCAGCCACCTTGTGCATCACCAACCAGCACGACCACGCCGAGACCCACACTCATACTTCCGCAGAACGCACACTCCAACACAGATGATGAAAAGCTTGACGGTGGCAATGACGACGACATCACACCCCTAAGGACGGTGATATCGACGCCATCTACCCCCGTTCATGGGCATGAAGCCCAATCAGAATCCTGTATTCCTGTATCCAATTGCGCTTTTTTTTTTTTTGAGAAAGAGAAGAAAAAATGGAAAATATGGAGCGGTCGAGAGAATTGTTACTGCTCTGTTATCATGTAGTCTTGTATATTGGAGAATAGAATAATGGAATAGAGTAGGCTGTCAATCATTACCTAGCCACACTCCCCTCATACTGCATATATATATAAACCAACATAGAGTACAAAGACCAAAAAACCCATACAATATATTTTTCTAACAACCTATAATCATACAAACCAAACTACATTAACCTAAGCATGTTTCAAGTCATGTAGTAGCAAATTTTGTTTGAAACTCATTTACGTCATGTATTGATTTGGTTGAATTTCATAATTGTGTTTCAGATACTCATAATTGATCCATCTAGGCTTTGTTTATTGCATCCAAGAGGCCTAGTGCTAATTGGAGTTAGTCTAATTAGTAGCGTAGAAAGCATGCCTAGAAATCTAGTGTTTAAATTAGTTATATCTAGAAGGCTATAGGACTTGTGTTAATAGTTCCATAGGGCGAGGAGTTTAGAATTCGAGGTGATCGAGGATGTTGTTTTCCCAAGCTCGTATCAGCCCTTCAAGCTTCTTGATTGTCGCCACAAGGATGTTCGAGCATGAGGAAAGGAATGACGATCTTCTAATCATGACCAAATATGTAGACGTCTTTTGTTAAAATTTACCCGGTTTACCTCTAGATAGGGAGATAGAGTTTGCTATTGACCTTGTGCCTGGAATGATATGGATTTCGAAAGCACTTTATTGGATAATGCCAATGGAGTTCAGTGAGTTGAAGGAGTTGCTGGATAAAGGTTTTATTTGACCTAGTGTAACACCTTAGAGAGTGTATGATATTATATCTATATATATATATATATATATAATATCCACACACACACATACCCTTAGGGGTTGACTCAAGTGGTAAGGGCTATAGTCTTGGTGGCATTGCCATTAAGTGGTAAGGGTTCGTATTCCTTGGTGTAAATAATTCCTTGGAGTATTCGCTAAACCGAGTATTATTGCCGATACATGTAGAGGGCGCTTTGTGCGGTCCGAGGTTTACTCGGACGAGTGGATACACGAAATGACACTACCTTAAGCGGGTTCTCCGAGGATCCAGTTGCCGATGAGTTCTTAAGATGCCTTCGAGTGACGGAGGGCTTATATCACCTCAAGGGCGTGGGTGCCTAATTGATGAGGTTTTAAGATGCCTTCGACGGAGTACTTACACCTTGACGACAAGGTTTTGGGACCGTCAAAGTGAGTTATTGAGGATCTGAATTGTCAATAAGCTATGAAGATCCCTTCGACGGAGAGGACTTACACTGTTCCGGTGGGAAGTTCTTCGTGATAGTTGGAGCGAATTATCGAGGATTTGGATTGGCAATCAAGTCTTAAGATGCCTTTGAGGGAGGGAGGGCTTATAGCGCCTTTAGTGGGCAGTAGGTGCCTAACCGAGGAGGTGTTATGATGCCTTCGAAGAAGAGAACTTACATCACCTCTGCAGCACAATGTTGAAGACCTTCACAGCAAATTATTGCGAATTTGAATTGCTGGTGAAGTCTTAAGATGCCTCAGATGGAGAGAAGGCTTATATACCCTCAAGGGGCAGCTACTGCCTAACTGACAAGCTCTTAAGATGCCTCTAAGGGATAGGACTTACATTGTCTCAGCGACAAGGTCCTCGGGATTGTCGAGGTGAATTACCGAAAAGGTCTTCAAATAGCTCTGAGGCAGTGAGGGCTTATTATGCCTCAAGGGCAATATGTGCCTAATCGATGAGCACTTAAGATGCTTCTGCGGGAAAGGACTTATACCACCTCTATGGAACCTTCAAAGTGAATTACTAAGGATTCAGACTGCAAAAGAGGTCTTAAGATGCTTTTCAGGGAGGGAGGGCAAAAGGTGCCTAACTGACAAATTCTTAAGATGCCTCAAAAGGAGAGCACTTACGTCGCCTTGGAGGCAAGGTCATGAGGATAGTTGGAGCAAATTATCGAAGATTCGGATTGTCGATGAGGCACTCAAAGCCTAATCAATGAGCTCTTAAGATGCCTTCGAGAGAGACTACTTTTCATTGCTCGGTGGCAAGTTTCTTGGCATCGTTAGAGCGAATCACTGAGGATCCGGTTTGCCGATGAGGTCACTATATGCTTCGCGGAGGCAAGGCTTATACGCCTTGAGGGGTAGTAGATGCCTAACCGACAAGGTGTTAAGATGCTTCAAGGGAGAGGATTTTCACGCCTGGCAATGATTAGGACTGCCGATGAGGTCTTAAGATACCTTCGAGTGAGGGAAGACTTATATCGCCTTGAGAGGCAGTAGGTACCTAACTGACGAGGTCTTAAGATGCATTCGATGGAGAGGACTTGCACATCCTTGATGACAAGGTTCTTGGGACCGTTAAAGCATGTTATTGAGGATCTGAACTGTCAATGAGGTATGAAGATCCGTTCAAGGGAGAGGACTTACACTGTGTTGGTGGGAAGGTCTTCGTGATAGTCGGAGTGAATTTTCGAGGAATTGGACTGTCGATGAGGTCTTAAGATACCTTCGAGGGAGGCAGGGCTTATATATCCTTTAGGGTGCAATAGGTGCCTAACTAAGGAGGTGTTATGATGCCTTTGAGGGAGAGAACTTACATCGCCTTGGTGGCACGATGTTCAAGAGCTTCACAGCAAATTCTCGCGAATGGGAACTGCTGAATAGGCCTTAAGATGCCTTAGAGGAAGAGAGGGCTTATATCTCCGTGAGGGGCACGATGTTCAAGGCCTTCACAGCAAATTCTCTTGAATGGGAACTGCTAAAGAGGTCTTAAGATGCCTCAAAGGGAGAGAGGGCTTATATCTCTGCGAGGAGCAGTTGGTCCCTAACTGACAAAGTCTTAAGATGCCTCTAGGGGATAAGACTTACATCGTCTCAACGACAAGGTCTTCGGAACCGTCGAGGTGAATTACCGAAGATTCGGACGACCGATAAGGTCTTCAAAAATCTCGAGGCTATGAAGGCTTATAATGCGTCGAGGGCAATATGTGCCTAACCAACGAGCACTTAAGATGCCTCAGCGGGAAAGGACTTAAACCTCCTATACAACACTTTCGAGGGAATTACGAGGATTCATACTGCAAATGAGGTCTTAAGATGCCTCGAGGGAGGGAGGGTAGCCCCTAACTAACGAATTCTTAAGTTGCCTCAAAAGGAGAGGACTTATGTCTCCCGGAGGCAAGGTCATGAGGACATTGGCGCAAATTATCGGAGATCCAAATTGTTGATGAGCTCTCGAGGTTGCCTCTAAGGTAGGAGGGCTTATATTGCCTCGAGAGGCACTTTAAGCCAAATCAAGAGCTCTTAAGATGCCTCCGTGAGCGAGGACTTTTCACCTCACGTTTGCAAGTTTTTGGCATCGTTAGAGCGAATCATCGAGGATCGGTTGGATGAGGTCACTATATGCTTCGACGGAGGCAAGGCTTATACGCCTTGAGGGTAGTAGTTGCTTAACCGACGAGGTCTTAAGATGCCTTCGACGGAGAGGACTTACACAGCCTTGATGGCAAGGTTCTTGGGACCGTGAATATGAGTTATTGAGGATCTGAATTGTTGATGAGGTATGAAGATCCTTTCGAGGGGAGGACTTACACTGTCTCGATCGAAGGTCTTCGTGATAGTCGAGCGAATTATCGAGTATTTGGACTATCGATGAGGTCCTAAGATGCCTCCAGAGGAGGGGCTTATACCGCCTTTAGGGGTAGTAGGTGTTGTTACAAACGAAAATCCAAGATCACCAAAGAAGTAGAAAAGTACAGAATAGAAAAATAACACAACCACACAAGGCACCAAAATTTATGTGGTTCGGCTTAACAAGCCTACATCTACTGGCGGAAACGATCCAGGAGAAATTCACTAACAAAAGAGTGGAGTACAAAGAGTAGTACAAACAAAACCACTCAAACCCAAAAGTCCTAATGCACCCCAATCTCACTCAAAAGAGAAAATATTCTCTAAAATTCTCTAAGCTTTTCAGTACTCCAAACGTGAGATCAAACTGAAGAAAAATGGTGTATCTGTTCTTCTCTCTGCAACACAAGTCTCTCTCTCTCTCTCTCTCTCGGCAACTTCAGTTTTTCTTCGTTCTCTCTTTCAACTAAAGTTGCTGCCTTCCTTTCCTTAACGACCGAATGGCTTCAATAGGAGACAACAAAGCCTTTTTGTCAAAGCTTCTAGAAGAAGCTTAATGAATGGAGAGACAAAATGGACGTGTGAGAGAGAAACTTAAGTCAAAAAATATGGGATGTAAAAGTAACCATAATGGTTTGGGGCCCACGGTAAGGTTGATGAAGAAATGCAAGTCACTTCTTCTGACAAATCTCCACCTTGACTTGAATTTCATCAAGTCTTCAACATAAATTTCCTCAAGACGTCTCCTCCAACACCCCCAAGGGTAATTACAAACTACAAACACCAATCAAGCCCAAGCAATGCTGGAACTTGAGATTTGGAAGTGGCTTAGTCAACATGTCTGCTGAATTTTCCGCCATAGCAATTTTCTTCACTATGATATCACCTTGTGTCATGACCTCCCGAAGAAAATGATATCTGACATCAATGTGTTTGGTCCTCTCATGATACATTTGATTTTTGGTCAAATGTATTGCGCTCTAGCTATCACAAAATACAACAGTCTCATCCTGCTGCAAACCTAGATCACTAACCAAACCTCTGAGCCAAATTGCTTCTTTCACTACCTTTGCTACTACCATATACTTGCCTCCGTAATGGACAAAGCAACCGTCGATAAAGTCGCCTTCCAACGAATGGCACACCTTGAGAGAGTGAAAACAAAACCGTCGAGATCTTTTTATCCAAATCACCAACATAATCTGAATCAACATAACCAGGTGACACGACCGATACCACCGCCTCTATCATAGACTAAACCAACATCTGTAGTGCCTCGTAAATAACGGAGTATCCATTTCACTTCTTGCCAATGAACCTTGCCCGGAATCACCGAGGATACGGTTTCTCGATGAGGTCACTATATGCTTCGACGGAGGCATGGCTTATACCTGCCCGAGGGTAGTAGGTGCCTAACCGACAAGGTGTTAAGATGCTTCCAAGGGAGAGGATTTTCATTGCCTCGCGGCAATGATTAGGACTGTCGATGAGGTCTTAAGATGCCTTCGAGTGAGGGAGGCCTTATATTGCCTCGAGTGGCGTGGGTGCCTAACGCGAGGTCTTTAGATGCCTTCGACGGAGAGGACTTACACCCTTGACGACAATTTTCTTAGGACCGTGCAAGCGAGTTATTGAGGACTGAATCTCAATGAGGTATGAAGATCCTTCGAGGAGAGGACTTACACTGCCTTGGTGGGAAGGTCTTCGTGATAGTAGGAGCGAACTATCGAGGATTTGGACAATCGTTTAGGTCTTAAGATGCCTCCTGGAGGCGGCTTATACTGCCTTTAGGGGTTGTAGGTGCCTAACCGAGGAGGTGTTATGATGCCTTCGTGGCGAGAAATTACATCGCCTCGTGGGGCACAATGTTCAAGTCCTTCACATCAAATTATCACAATTTAAATTGCGATGAGGTTTTAAGATGCCTTAGAGGAGAGAGGGCTTATATCCCCTTGAGGGGTAGTTGGTGCATAATAGACGAGGTCTTATGATGCCTCTGAGGGATAGGACTTACATTGTCTCTAACAACAAGGTCCTCCAGCCGTCTAGGTGAATTACCCAAGATTTAGACTATTGATAAGGTCTTTGAATAGTTCTGAGGCAGAGAGGACTTACGTTGCCTTGGATGCAAGGTCATGAGGACAATTGGAGCAACTTATCAAAGATATGGATTGTTGATGAGGTCTTAGGTTTCCTCTGAGGTAGGGAGGGCTTATACTGCTTCGAGAGGCACTCGTAGCCTAATCGATGAGCTCTTAAGATGCTTCCGTGGGAGACCATTTTTCATCGCCTCGGTGGCAAGTATTTAGGCATTGTTAGAGCGATTCACCGAGTATTCAGTTTGCTGATGAGGTCACTATATGCTTCTGACGGAGGCAAGGCTTATATTGCCTTGAGGGGTAATAGGTGCCTAACCGGCAAGGTGTTAAGATGCTTCCAAGGGAGAGGATTTTTCATTGCCTCAACATAGGACTGCTGTTGAGGTCTTAAGATGCCTTTGAGTGAGGGACGGCTTATATCGCCTTGAGGGGCAGTAGGTGCCTAACTGACGAGGTCTTAAGATGCCTTTGACAGAGAGGACTTACATAACCATGACAACAAGGTTCTTGAGACCGTCAAAGCGAGTTATTGAGGATCTGAAATGTCAATGACGAAGACCTTGGTGGGAAGGTCTTCGTTATAATCGAAGCAAATTATCGAGGATTTGGACTGTCGTTGAGGTCTTAAGATGCCTCTGAGGGAGGCAGGGCTTACACCGCCTATAGGGGATGTCATTGTTAACTGAGGAGGTGTTATGATGCCTTCGAGGGAGAGAACTTACATCGCCTTGGTGGCATGATGTTCAAGACCTTCACAATAAATTATCTCGAATTTGAACTGCTGATGAGGTCTTAAGATGCCTCAGAGGAAGAGAGGGTTTATATCCCATCTAGGGACAGCTAGTGCCTAACTGACGAGGTCTTAAGATGTTTTTGTGGGATAGGACTTATATCGTCTCAGCGACAATGTCCTTGGGACCGTCGAGGTGAATTATAGAAGATTTGGACTACCGTTAAGGTCTTCAAACAGCTCTGAGGTAGTGAGGGCTTATTACACCTCAAGTGCAATATGTGCCTAACCGATGAGCACTTAAGATACCTCCACGGGAAAGATTTACGCCACCTCTACTGTACCTTCAGAGCTAATTACTGAGGATTCAGTTTGTAGAAGAGGTCTTAAGAAGCTTCTAAGGGAGGGAGGGCTATAGGTGCCTAACTGACGAATTCTTAAAATGCCTCCGATGGAGAGGACTTACATCGCACTGGAGGCAAGGTCATGGGGACAGTTGAAGCCAATTATCAAAGATCCGGATTGTTAATGTGGTCTCATGCCTCTGAGGTAGGGAGGGCTTATACTCCCTCGAGAGGCACTCGAAGGGTAATCGATGAACTCTTAAGATGCCTTCGTGAGAGACGACTTTTCGTCGCCTTAATGGCAAAAATTTTGGCATCGTTAGAGCAAATCATTGAGGATTGGTTTGCCGATGAGGTCACTATATGCTTTTGACGGAGGCAAGGCTTATATTGCCTTGACGGGTAGTACGTGCCTAACAGACAAGGTGTTAAGATGCTTCCAAGGGAGAGGATTTTCATCGCCCTGGGGAGGACTTACATGGCCTTGGAGGCAAGGTCATGGGGAGAGTTTGGAGCAAATTATCGAAGAACCGGATTGTCGATGTGGTCTCATGCCTCTGAGGTAGGGAGGGCTTATACTCCCTCGAGAGGCACTCGAAGGGTAATTGATAAACTCTTAAGATGCCTCCGTGAGAGACGACTTTTCGTCACCTTAGTGGCAAATTTTTTGGTGTCATTAGAGCGAATCATTGGGGATCCGGTTTGCCGATGAGGTCACTATATGCTTCTGATGGAGGCAAGGCATATAGCCTTGACGGGTAGTAATGCCTAACAGACAAGGTGTTAAGATGCTTCCAAGGGAGAGGATTTTCATCGTCCTGGAGAGGATTTACATGGCCCTGGAGGCAAGGTCATGGGGACAGTTGGAGCGAATTATCGAAGATCCGGATTGTTGATGTGGTCTCATGCCTCTGAGGTAGGGAGGGCTTATACTCCCTCGAGAGGCACTTGAAGGGTAATTGATGAACTCCTAAGATGCCTCCGTGAGAGATAACTTTGCGTCGCCTTAAGTGGCAAATTTTTTGGCATTGTTAGAGCGAATCACTGAGGATCCGGTTTGCCGATGAGGTCACTATATGCTTCTGACGGAGGCAAGGCTTATACTACTTTGACGGGTAGTAGGTGCCTAATAGAAAAGGTGTTAAGATGCTTCTAACGGAAAGGATTTCCTCTGCTTCAGCAACAATGATTAGGACTGCCAATGAGGTCTTAAGATGCCTTCGAGTGAGGGAGGGCTTATATCGCGTTGAGGGGCAATAGGTGCCTAACTGACAAGGTCTTAAGATGCCATTGACGGAGAGGACTTACATAGCCTCAACGACAAGGTTCTCGAGACTGTCAAAGTGAGTTATTGAGGATCTAAAATGTCAATGAGGTATGAAGATCCCTTCAAGGGAGAGGACTTACACTGCTTGGTGGGAAGGTCTTCGTTATAGTTGGAGCGAATTATCTAGGATTTGACGTCGATGTGGTCTTAAGATGCCTTCGAGGGAAGCAAGGCTTTTACTACCTTTAGGGCAATAGGTGCCTAATCGAGGAGGTGTTATGATGCCTTCGAGGGAGAGAGAACTTACATCGCCTCAGTGGCATGATGTTTAAGATCTTCACAGAATATTATCGTGAATTTGGACTACTGGTGAGGTCTTAAGATGCCTCAGAGAGAGATATGGCTTATATCCTCGAGTGGCTCTGGTGCCAAACTAATGAGGTTTTAAGATGCCTCGAGGGATAGGACTCATATCGCTTAGTGACAAGGTCCTTGGGATGTTGAGGTGATTTACAAGATATGGACTATCGAAAGGTCTTCAAACAATTCTAAGGTGTGAGGGCTTATTTTGCCTCGAGGGTAATATGTGCCTAACCGACGAGCACTTAAGATGCCTATGCAGAAAGGACTTACACCACCTCTAGGCACCTTCGAGAGAATTACTTAGGATTCGGACTGCAAAAGAGGTCTTAAGATGCTTCGAGGAAAGAGGCGAAGATGCCAAACTAACGAATTCTTAACATGCATTAGAAGGAGAGGACTTACATCTCCTTGGAGGCAAGGTCATGAAGACAGTTGGGGCAACTTATTGAAGATCCAGATTGTCGATGAGGTCTTAGGTTGCTTCTGAGGTAAGGAGGGCTTATACTACCTCGAGAGGCACTCGAAGCCTAATCGATGAGCTCTTAAGATGCCTCTGTGAGAGACGACTTTTCATCGCCTCGGTAGCAAGTTTTTAGGCATCGTTAGATCGAATCATCGAGTATCCGGTTTGCCGATGAGGTCATCGAGTATAAGCCTTGACGAAGGCAAGGCTTATACTACCTTGAGGGCTAGGTGCCTAACCGTCAAAGTGTTAAGATGTTTCCAAGGCAGAGGATTTTCGCTGCCTCAGCAGCAATGAATAGGACTACCGATGAGATCTTAAGATGCCTTCGACGGAGTGGTTTTACACCTTGACGACAAGGTTCTGGATCACAAAGCGAGGGAGAGGACTTACACGCTTAGTGGGAAGGTCTTTGTGATTGTCGAGCGAATTATCATGGATTTGGACTCAATGAGGTCTTAAGATGCCTTCGAGGTAGGCGGGCTTTCACCGCCTATAGTGGTAGTCGGTGTCTAACCGAGGAGGTGTTATAATGCCTTTGAGGGAGAGAACTTACATCGCCTCGGTGGCATGATGTTCAAGACCTTCACACCAAATTATTGCGAATTTGAACTGCTGATGAGGTCTTAAGATGCCTCAAAGGAAGAGAGGGCTTATATCCCCTCTAGGGGCAGCTGGTGCCTAACTGATGAGGTCTTAAGATGCCTCTAAGGGATGGGACTTACATCATCTCAGTCACAAGGTCCTCGAGACCGTCGAGGTGAATTACCGAATATTCGAACTATCGATAAGGTCTTCAAACAGCTCTGAGGCAGTGAGGACTTGTTATATGTGCCCAACTGACGAGCACTTAAGATGCCTCTGCAGGAAAGGACTTACACCGTCTCTATTGCACGTTCAGAGCGAATTACTGGGGATTCAAACTGCAAAAGAGGTCTTATGATGCTTCTGAGGGAGGGAAGGCATAAGGTTCTAACTAACGAATTCTTAAGATGCCTCAGAAGGAGAGGTCTTATGTTGCCTTGGAGGCAAGGTCATGAGCGCAGTTGGAGCAACTTATCGAAGATCCGGGTTGTCGATGAGGTCTCAGCTTGCCTTTGAGGTAGGGAGGGCTTATACTGCGTCGAGAGGCACTCGAAGGCTAATTGATGTGCTCTTAAGATGCCTACGTGAGAGACAACTTTTTATTGCCTTAGTGGCAAGTTTTTTGGCATCGTTAGAGCGAATCACTGAGGATCTGGTTTGCCGATGAGGTCACTATATGCTTCTGACGAAGGCAAGACTTCTACTGCCTTTAGGGGTTGTAGGTGCCTAACCGACAAGGTGTTAAGATACTTCCAAGGGGGAGGATTTTCACTGCCTCAGCGGCAATGATTATGACTGCTGTTGAGGTTTTAAGATTCCTCCGAGGGAGGTGTAGCTAATAATGCCTTGAGGGAAATAGGTGCCTATTTGACATGGTCTTACAATGCCTTTGTGCTTGAGGATCTGAACTATCAATGAGTTATGAAGGATTTAGACAACTGATAAGGTCTTAAGATGCCTTCAAGGGAAGGTGTGCATATACCGCTTATAGGGGCAGTAGTTGCCTAACTTGCGATATGTTACCTTTTCTTTGAGGGAGAGGACTTACATCGCCTCGATAGCTAGATTCCTTCGCAAGAGATGACTTACTCCCCCCGGCAATAAGGTCTTGGGCATCGTCAAAGTGAACCACTGATGATTTGGTCTCCTAATGAGCTCACAAGATGCCTCCAAGGAAGGGAGGGCTTATACCGCCTCGAGAAGTAGTAGGGGCCTAACCGATGAGGTTTTAGGATGCCTTTGAAGGAGAGTACTTACACTGACTTGGCGCAATGTCTTTGGGGTCTTATGGAAGGCTTATACCATCTTGAGGGGTAGTGGGTGCCTAACTGAATAGGTCTTACGATGCCTTCAAGGGATGAGCAAATACCGTATTGGCTGGCTCGATCAGGGCTCGAGACATGAGGACTTCAATCGCCTTGGAGGCGATGTCTTCGGGACTTCTAAGCTAATTTTAGAGTGAAACAGATAGACGATGGGGGTCTTAAGGTGCCTTTGAGGGTGGGAGGGCATATACTGCTTAGAGGGGCAGTAGGTGCCTATTCGATGAGGTGTTAAGATGCCTTCAAGAGAAAGGACTTACACTGCCTTGGTGGCAAGGTCTTCGGGACCTTTGCACCGAATTACAGAGAATCCCGACCACTGATGGCGTCTTAAGATGTCTTTGAGGGATGGAGGGCTTATATTGCCTCGAGGGGCAGTGGGTTAACTGACGAGTTCTTAAGATGCCTCCGCGAGAGAGGACTTACACTGCCTCAGTGGCAAGGTCTTTGGGAATGTTGGGGTGAATTACTGATGATCCAAACTGCCGAAGAGGTTTAAATTTAGATGCCTTTAAGGGTGGGAGGGCTTATTCCATGTAGATGGGGTATGGTTGCATGTCCGAAGAAGGTTACATTTTACTTATATAGGAATCCAATATGTTATGCTAACCTTCATTGTACGAAGGTTAAAGTGTAGGTATGATGGCATCGTCAGTATGTTATGGTGCTTTGTGTACCGGTATGTTATGGTACATTGTGCACTAGTACATTACATATCACTTGTAAAAAGGGCTTTTGTTATGGTAAGATAACCTCCACCGTATCATATCATATCATATCATATGTTCATATGTATATATAAAAGCCGAATTCTGCATTAGAGAGAGCTTAAAATTTTGACACGTGGAATAAACCCATGTTTTATAAGAAGTGAGCCGGTTACTAAACCGGTTAGACCGTGATTTTGGTTTTTAACGCAACTGTCCTGTTTTTCTTTTAGCTGGCCATGAGTTTAGGTTCTTGTAACGTGCGTTTAATCCCTGTCCAAAGCAAACGTCCGTTTGGTTTTTTAAGGGAGACTAAACGCGCTCTCACTTTCAATAGGTTTTCTTCCTCCACCAAAGCAAAACCACCATTTAGACTTTCAGTGAGTTTTCATAGAAATCGTTGATTTTGTTAGATTCTTTTCGTTTTGATTGTAATTTAAACTTTCCAAAATGATTTCTCTGCTTATGATTTTGTTCAATTCTTTTTATTTTTGCTAAGAAATGTTTAAACTTTCCGATAATTGCAGCTTCTTGAAGGTGCTTCTCTGTCCTTCTCTCTTATCTAATTCTCTCTTTGTGATTTTGTTCGATTCTATGCAGAAATCCTTATGAGCCCTCTCTCTGACAAGGAATATATGGAGTTTATTCGGTCTGTGGTTTCTGTTTAATCAAGAAGGTTATGTTATACGCAGTTGCTGCAATCCACAAGACCCAGTCCAACGTCGCCTTCATCAACAAAGGTTTCAACTTTCGCTCTTCCTTTATATTATAATCTTAACTATTATTATCCATGTTCTACTTAATACATGTTTCCTAGTTGTCAATTGAATGTGTCAAAACGTTTTTTATTCTTTTATTTGGTTCGTCTGATCTAAATTTTTTTGGTGGGTTTTCTTTTATTTTTTATTGTATTTGGTTTTAGGAATTGTACTGTAGTTTTGTTTAATGGGTTTTCTGTTTTTGTTGAGTCTATTTATAGGCATGTTTGTAAATAGGAATTATTGTATGCAGAATCAATTGATCTGTTACACTTTCAAGAAACTAAAGCGTCATAACACGTTAGTCAACAACTTTTTTTTTTTTCTTGGCAGCCAAACAAGGGCTTATGTTTTGCTTTATCTCATGGTGTTTTAATTCCTTTTCTGATAAGCGAATGCTAGAAACGAGAAAAGAGGTGTATGTTAGCAGATTCTTTGGCATTTGGGGGCTTTTTTTTTTTTCTTTGGTTTGTATCGGTGATCCAATGGTTTTTTTTTTTTTAAAAAAAAATTAATTCAATGTTTGATTGCTCAGAATATTTGATTTTTAGGAAGCAAAAGTGTCATGACACGTCAATCTACAACATTTTCTTTTCTTGGCAGCCAATCAAGGGTTTGTGTTTTGCTCAATCCCTACATTTGATAATGAAAAGTTTCTTTTTTCTTTTTGTAAGTAATAATCAGTCTTATTAAAAGTATAAAGACGCCCCAAAGTACACTGAGAGTATATAAAATGATCACCTAACTAGAAAGGAAAAAGCGATTTGATAATGCAAAGTTTCTATCTATATTTTGAATACTATACATGGAAAAAAAAATTATGTTATTAAATATTCTGAAATTCCAATAACAAAATTGGTTGAACAACTTGAAATTGAAAACATTTGATTGTTTCTCTTTGGTTTGGCCTTATATATTTAAAAAGTAATTCAACATTAAGATTAAGTTTTTTTTTTTTTTTTGGTAAGTTAGATTATGATTTTTTGGAATGTGAAATCATTGGTGAGAATATTTTGAACTTTTATTTTGCAATCAAATTATTAAAAAAAGCCCACGAGAGCGTGGGTTATAAGCTAATGAGGGTTAATATATGAGCATGATGGTATCATAGAATGAGAATATGATGTAATGAGATGTGGTTATGGTTGAATAGAGTGTGCAAAGACATTATGATTTGTATTTAAATGTTTTTTTGCCTCAAAAAGAAATTATCATGAGTCATTTTTACAAAATTGCCACTTGGCATTCATAATCAAACATTGTTAAAATATTTGTGAAAACCTTCTAAAGGGCATGGAATAATGAAATGTCATGTTGAGTATTTTTTAGGGCTTATCTCATAGTTTACTTCTAGGTGATGTTTACTTATTAAGTTGTGTACGTAGATGCTACCCGTTGCACTATAAATGTTTCACAATTTAGCAGGTAATAGATCGAGTTGGAGCTTAGAGTTTTTCAACAAGCTTGAGATTTGAAGTGAGAATCGTATGCTGTTTTATTGTATTTTAGTATTTATGAAATTTCAATGATGTATTTTGAGATGGTTGTTACCTTTTATGAATTTTGGGTTGTAATTTATTTAAGAGATGTTTTCGGGCTTTAATTATAGCTTAGATAATATTTTTCCGCATTTCACTATTTATTTCACTTTAATAGGTATTATAGGGTGGTTTTTTGAGTTAATTACGAGATAATTAATTTTAGAAGCACTGCCAATAACTTTGAAGATTAATTATCCTTGTTAATTAAATATATGGACGTTACATGGTGTCCCCTTGACATCAACACAGTTAGCCTAGTGTGTCACCCATGGTGTCAATACAGTCAAATTAGTTTTAAAAGTTTTAAGAAGGAAAAGAAGGTTTTAAATCGGTTTTAAGGGTAAGTTTAAGTAGTAATATAAACTTATTAACCTTATGTTTAAGTAATTTTATATGTTGCATATTGTCTGAGCATGATTTATCTGTGGTATTGATCCAAAAGTTTTGAATATATGTTTGTGATATCAAACTTTATTGACATGATGTGATTTACATGTTTTTAAAGACAAGGAGTTTGAAATAAAATGGTTTATGAAAAACTCTTTAAAAAATGTTGTTAAACTGGGTACCTAGTAGTTAAGTGAGGTTATACACTTAACAATCTCAAGTTAGGACGGGAAAATAAAAACCCCAATCAACCTAGTGGTTATGTGGGCTTAGACGCTTAGCATATTGAAGTTGGTAGAAAGATAAAACACCACCAACCGTGCGATTAAGTAGCGGTATACACTTAGTACACTCTAGCAGTTAAGTGGAAGTATACACTTAGCTTATGCAAGAATGTGAAAATGTCATGAATAAACATGTTAGTATATGTATTTATGTGATGTATGCGAGAGCTAGATATGATATTTACTGATTGGCGTTTAAAATGATGCTTTTACATTAACATGATATAAATTGTTTTACTGCTTCATATCATGGGATGTGGAGTTATATACCTAGTAAAATAAATGCAAAGAAAAATAAGTTTAATTTTATGATTATGTACAAGTCTCTCTCTATTTCATGTGCCTTGCAGAAGCGTTACGTGAAAAATAATATATTTTCCACTATATGGCTTATTTTTAAAGTCGGAGCATTACATGGCACTTAAGAGTTGAAATTGATTAGCCCTCTAGAAGGTCATTCATAAAGTTGTTCGCAATAGGTCATGGTGACTCACATAAAAGAGGAGATTGGGAAACCTAGCTCGCTATCTTGTTCAATAGGGGTCCAAACGAGCCATATTACTAGTGGTTTTGATGATCAAGTTTTTCTGAAGCTACTAAAAACAATCATATTGAGCTCTACAAATAAAAGTTAAATTTGAAGAGAAAAACCCACTTTTTTAAATTTGAAGAATTACTTTTAAAATGAACTAAATATCAAACTCATCATATCTTCCTCTACTTTAGTTAAATATTATTATTTTCTTATTTTTAATTCTTTTTTTTTTGTTCTCGGTAGATAAGAGAGAAGAAAAATGAATATATGAGATTAAAAATGCATTCCGATGTGACCAGGTTATATGTTACGAAATCCTACCATGGTTCGGACAAGCCTACCTATCCATTCGGATGCCGTCATTGGAGTTACGCAATTCAAATATTTAATAGGACTAAAGCATTGTATAATTGGCTTGGGGTATTTAAGGATCATTATACACGACTTTCAAGGCTACTAAAGCTGTTTGTGTGAGCTAAGAGAGAACACAATGTTCTAAGCCTCTTCTTCCAAAGCTCTCCTAGAGTATTGTTTAAACCACATGCCAAAACTACCGGAGGTCCGAAGCGTAAGAGGAGGTTATATAGAAGATTGGTTAGAGTTTTGGAGCTACTGCGAGGGACAAATGGCTTGTTTCTTTCATATAAGTAAGGTGTTATTTGCAAAGGTTTCGTAAATTGTATTGCTTGTAAACTTAATTTTTTTTAGTGTATTGGTTTCTTGAGTTTGGCTATCCTCATGTATTTTATCTTTAAAGAATTCTTCAAAGAGTTTCACTTTGACACCAAAATCTCGTTCGTTGGTTTGTGATTTATTTGATTTTGATAATTATATATGTGATTGCCTAATTGGCTGTGTTTAATTTTCAAATTTGGTATGCAATTGGTTGAGGAACCATTGGTTTATTTGTCCGAAGTACACTTTGAACCTGAACTCTTTGGATAAAGAAAGATGGTCAATCCAAATGATGTAATATTTCACAATGAGGTAACTCAATCGGTGGGATCACGCTTAAATAAAGTGGAAGTAACTAGTTCGAATCCCCTTTTCCCTTCTTGTGCGGACATGTCAAAAAAAAAAAAATTCCATAATGAGGTTGACATAAGTAAACTTGGTATAGTATTCCTCTAAGATTACATACATACAGTTTTCAGAGAATGGGGAGAAGGAAAATGATATAATATTTTTTTTTTTTTGTCAGACATTATTATATATTTGAATATACACGTGTGTAAAGAATCATTAACTACTCCCACATTGAAAAGATATTACTAGTGTAAATGTCTAATATAACATAATTGGAGTTAAACTCATTAGCTTAAATTTTTGGGTTAACTAGTGTTTTAATATATTATATTATGGTCTCGTTGCAAAAACTCTCGAGGATTAAATCTCCCAAATAGTGGTACATATATGATAGTTCGACAAGACAAGTATTGAGTACATCGTTTATACACAAGTATGAGTGGTTAATATAAAATAATGGGATAGAGTTTTTTTCCAAACTTAATTGAAAAAATTGCTTTTAATCTAGTCTATAAAAGTAACATGTGTCCATTTTTTTAATAATATGTGGGGTGCACATGAGTTGTAATAAAATTCATTTCAACTTTGTCTTTGCTATTAAAAAAACATGTAATTTTCACATGTTCAAAGGACATATGTCACTTTTATAGACTAAGTTGAAGGAAATTTTTTCAATTCGGTTTAGAGGAAAACTCTGTCCAAATAATTGGGTCCACACTCATTTGCTTACTTTTAGGTTGATTAGTATCTTAATATATTATATTACAGACTCACTATAGTACTCTCCAAGGAGTAAATCTCCACAATAGAAAGATAAATTACCCACATGAAGTGAGTGAATTATAAGGGATTAAGTTACTTACTAGGTAACTAAACTCTATAAGAGATTTAAGTTAGTTCATTGTAAATTGATTAGTCTTTTTGATGTAATAGTGAAAATGTAACTAGGTTTTTTCTAGATTATTACTTTATTCGGTCTACAACAATAAGAGCTTCTTTAAGGTAAATAAGAACTATGGCTAAAAAGGAAAAAAATTATAGAAAAAGAGCAAGGTGCCTAACACAAGAAGGGCAACGTACCAATGGAATGGGAAG
>JADOBO010000311.1:0-27397 GCA_016403345.1 Corylus heterophylla | reverse complement strand
ATGCATATGGCTAAGATCAGTAATTCAACACATTCGAGAAAAGTGTGGTTTATCCACAATCAAAGATAGCCCGACAATATTGTATGAAGATAATGCTGCTTGTATCACACAGATCAGAGGAGGAAATATTAAAGGAGATAGAACCAAACACATTTCACCAAAGTTTTTTTATACACATGAGCTCCAGAAGAGTGGTGATATTGATGTCAAGCAAATACGATCAAGTGACAATTTGTCAAATTTATTTACCAAAACATTACCAACTGCAACATTTAAGAAGTTGGTGACTAACATTGGAATGCACCGACTAAAGGATCTTTCATTATAAACAATTGAAGCTCTTCATGCTAATGAGGGGGAGTAAAATGATTATGTTGATTGGACTCTTTTTCCGTCGCTAAGGTTTTTCCTATTGGGTTTTCCTTTGTAAGGTTTTAATGAGGTAGTTCTAAAGCATACTAAGGCACACATGAATATTGTACTATTTTTCCTTCACCACAGGTTTTTTCCCTACTAGGTTTTCCTTGGTAAAGTTTTAACGAGACATATTCTTAGTGTATGGTCATCCAAAGGGGAGTGTTATGAATACATTCATGCATTTGGTGGATGACCATTTAGTTCCATCTCTTAGAATTCTACACATTCATGTCATCTTTTAGAATTCCTATAACATCCATGTAATACATTGATATACCCTCTTGTTTCATATTCCCCCTTTCATATTCCTTAACCTCCCATTATGATTCCATATCTATAAAATGGAGTATTGAGTAGTATGTAAATCACACAATAATAGAGAAGAATCATAAATAGTTCCTGAAGAACTAGTTTCACATATTGCAATCTCTTTATCTTGTCTTGTCATTTTCTTTGATTCTACAACATATTTACTGTAGTGAGCATATGGCAAATACTACCTAGTGGAGTATAACATAATAGATGATGCTTTAATTTGCTACTACAAATTGATTATTAGGGTTAATGTGTCTATGGATCGAAGGAAAAATTAAATCTTTCCAGTTTTATCAACTTATTTTTAAGGGGAAAGTTTACTTACCCCCCTAAACTTTCATGCTTTTTGTAGACACCCCCCAATTGTTCAAAAACTCTCACTTTGATATATCAAATTTTTATTTTCTTTCACTTTGCCCTTTCCGTTAGGATTTTGCAGTTAAATCAAACGGTCAAATGAGTAAAAGTCCTTTATACCCCTATTTTTTTAAAAAAATTCCAAATTTACCCTTATTTATAAATAAAAAATTATTATAATTATTATATTAAAAAAAAAAAGCGAACCCCGTTGCCGGGGGTCACTTTGTGGGTCTTGTGACCATACAGAGGGTCACAAGACCCACCGGGGGTCACTTGTGACCCAACGAAGGGTCACAACCCAGTGGGTCACGATGGGTCATAAGTGACCCACCAGGGATCACTTTGTGACTCACCGGTGGGTCACTTCATGACCTGCTGGTGGTGTCAAGCGCATTGATTCTCATGAAAATCCTTAGTTGATAACAAACTAGTGATAAGGCGCTGAGCCTTTCAGCACCTCGACCTGGCCTGGGTTCACTGGTGTTTGCTATCTCCTAATGTGGGATAGTCAGGTTTGCATTTTCTTGATAATTAAACCATCCACCACACACAAATCGATCGGCACTGCGGCCCAAAAGCTCAGAATCAATCTTCTCAAGAACAGCTTCTTTTCTGCCAAATTTCCTTGCGAAGGGAGCATTGTTGTCTACCATGCTCTTAAAGTCATCGCCAGTGAGAAAATGCGGGTGATGTTTCAGGGGTTGTCCCACAATATAAAGTGAAGATTATGGTTTACTGTGGTGTTCCGGAACTCCGGGGCATTGCAGATGACTGTATGGAAAATACCCTTCATGTGAAGAAAGAAAGTTGGCATAATACCCGTCTTCTTCTTCTTCTTTTTTTTTTTTTTTTTTTTTTAATATAATAATAATAATATGACCCGTGGGTCACAATACGGGTGGGTTAGATCCACTGGTAAACCCATGGGTCAAGAGTTTTTTTAAACAATATATTTTTTAATAAAAAATAAGGGTATTTTAGTAATTTAACGCCGGTCCGTTAGGATTTCACAGAAGGGGAAAAAGTGAACGAAACTAAAAATTTGATACATGAAAGTGAGAGTTTTTGAACAATGGGAGGTGCCTGCAAAAAACGCGAAAGTTTGAGGGGAGTAAGTGAAGTTTCCCTAATTTTTAAATTAGATGTTTGAATGGAAGAACTGTATTGACTTTTCTTTTTTATTATAATTTCTTTTCTTATTGTTATAAGCAAAACATTGATATTTTATTATTATTATTATTATTATTGGGAATTTCGTCAAGTGCCAACAAGTTTCAGAAGAATTTGCTATTGTTTATTCCTTTTCTATATTGAGAATTTTTTTTTAATAGATTTGTTATATTAACAATTATTAGATCGAATATGCTATTTGCCTATTAATGTTGATTCAGAATGATTTGGTTTATGTTCTGATTTATGTAGTAAATTTGTATACAATTGTGAGTCAAACAACCAGTTGCCTAAAAATTGTCGATGTTGGTGTGGACGGTATTAGAGTGCAGTTTGTGAAAGTGGGACCTGCAAAGCACCAAGTCAATAGACAATAGGTGTCGTGGCAAGGAGTATGTTTGCTCGCGGTCGGGGATTGTGTATAGCATTTCCCCCACCAGTTTTTTGCTGACGCTTGAGCTAATGTCACACAACATATATTCCTGGCCTGCTCATATGGGGTGATCTTACAAACACTAGAGACCAAAGACCAATTAGATGCATGTTTGAATTAATGTCCAAACCCCACACGACATTAACAATGCTCAGGTGTCTCCATCGATCGGCTGTTTCCTTTTAAGAATTTTCTCTAGTTTTTGGCACATGAGTCCATCCAAAAGTAAGAACAAAGAATTTGAAAAACGAGTCAATTCAAAATTTCAGTTTGCGTTTGGAAATAACAATTTTCTTAGATAGTCTCGCATGGGCTGCCAAACACTCCTCTTTCCAAAACAATAGATATCTTTCAAATTAAATTTAAAGAAATATAATTTTTAGAACTTGATTTAATTATGAGAAATGATTAGGTCAATATTTTTTTTCATCTTTTATATATCCATCTTATCCTATAAATTTAATACATCAACCATTACATTTATTCACTCATATAGACCCCACACAAGTTCAATAGTAGATTCATCCGTTCACTATATATGAAGATGATTAAAAGATGATAAAAAAAATAATAAATTTTATCATTTCACTGTGATTATTATAGTAACTTGGCCTTGTAGGAAAAAGTCTCTTGATATTTTATATATATTAAGACATTGGAGATAAACAATATTTGACTGTCCCCTCCCTCCCCAACACATGCTATCATGTCACAAAGTTTTTATTTTATCTATTTACTTTTATTATTTCATTTAAATATTTTTTCTTAAAGATATATTTATACATTCGATAGTTTTACATTTGATGAGTAAACGGTACTCACCAAATTTGGTGAGCATCGTAGCAGCTCATCAAATATTTCTCTAAACTACGTACCGAGCTGAATGAAACTCTTACGTACTCTCGCTTTAGCATTTTGACTAGCAAAAATAACATTTAACTAGCCGGATTAGAATGCTTTAAGTACAAACGTACCCAGCAAACCAAAATGTACAAAATCTGAAAGCCAAAGGAGATTATGGCCATTTCAGAGAAAACACGTATGATTTCGTGAATTCTTAAACAATATCTTATTTAATTTCTATCACAATCAAATATAACAACAGTAGTGATCATCTAGTCTAAAAGTCTATTCAAACTTTCCAAGCTTTGGACTAAATTAACACGACAATATATCTTGGTTACACGATACAGCTAGCCACCGTTGAAACATTCATACCAGGGAGGGAGGGGAGCCATCAGCCATGTACCAAATTTTCCCCGCAAAACCAAGTTCCTCGTGTTTCAGCTAAAACTCCTTGGTCAATACGTAAGCCATAAAAGTCCACGACATCCCTAGTCCAGGAGGATCAGGATCCGCCGGCCTCAACAATAAATTCCTTCCCTTATTCATACTCTGCCATACACATCCACAAGCACCGTCAAAATTAAACTCTTATTCTCACCAGAAATTTCAGCAAGTTCTTCCAATCGAAGATGAATTTCAGAAAGACGAGCACTCTTTTGATCATCTTTGTCATCTTTGTGGCCATCTTCAACCATGCCGGGGTTGAAGCAGCCAGAGTGTTATCCGAGGATTTTGTTGGTGCTAATCACCTAGAGACATATTCCTCCATTTATGAGGAGGCAAAGCACACACTACAAAAAAACGATTTTTTACTGACATAGATTTTCTGAAGTGTCAGGTGGTCTGATACGTCAGTAAATCCTCCTGACGGAGCAATTTTAACGTCTTTCAGACGTCAATATTGTGGGTGTCAGGAATGAAAAATTTCTGACGTGCCAAAGATGGCACGTCAAAAATTCCTAACGTGTTAGATCCAACACATCATAAATTTTTGACGTGTTGGATTTAACACGTTAAAAAATTTTCTTGACGTGTCTTTTTTTGACACGTCAGAAATTTCCTAACGTCAGGAAATTTAAAAATAAATTAAAAAAAAATAATTTTTTTTTTTTAAATTTTTTCTGGACCTTTTTTTTCTTTAATTAAAATTAATTTTCAATTAAATTATTAATTTTTTTTTTGGAATTCCTCTGCACGGCAGCTCTCTCATGCTGCCGCGCAGATCTGTGTTTCTCGATCTGCACCATATGGTGTAGATCAAGAAACACCATCCATGGTGTGGTGCAGATCTGCACCATGGTGCAGAGATCTCAAATTTCTCTCTCTTCTTTTCTTCAGCTCTCACTTTTCTCTCTCTCTTCTAATCTTCTCTTCTAGCTTCTTCCTCTTCTTCTTCTTCTTCTTCTGATCATCTCTGTTTTTTTTTTTTTTTTTTTTTTTTTTGCTTGTCTTCTTCTTCCCTTCTCCCTTTCTTTTTCTTCTGCAGCTTCTCTACTTCTTCTCCCTTTCTGTTTCTTCTACTAGCTTCTCTTCTCCCTTTCTTTTTCTTCTTCTTTTCTCCTTTTCTTTTTCTTCTCCTTTAATTTCTTCGATCTACCGTGGAGAAGGGAGATTGAGAGAGGAGAGAGAGAGAGAGTGGGAAAAATAAATGAGGAGGGAATAATAAAAGAGGAAAAAAGTTGAGGGAAAAGGAAAAAATTTCAAATAAGAAGAGGGAAAAATTTCAAAATTTCGGCCTTTTTTTTTTTTTTAAATTTTTCTGACGCACCAGTTTGGCACGTCAGAAACGTAAGGAAATTTAAAAATTAATTAAAAAAAATAATTTTTTTTTTTAATTTTTTCTGGACCTTTTTTCTTTAATTAAAATTAATTTTCAATTAAATTATTAATTTTTTTGGAATTCCTCTCGCACGCAGCTCCTCATCTTTGCAGATCTGTGTTTCTCGATCTGCACCATATGGTGTAGATCAAGAAACACCATCCATGGTGTGGTGCGGATTCGCACCATGGTGCGAAGATCTCAAATTTCTCTCTCTTCTTTTCTTCACTCTCACTTTTCTCTCTCTTCTAATCTTCTCTTCTAGCTTCTTCCTCTTCTTCTTCTTCTTCTTCTTCGATCATCTCTTTTTTTTTTTTTTTTTTTTGCTTCTTCTTCTTCCTTCTCCTTTCTTTTTCTTCTGCAGCCTTCTCTACTTCTTCTCCCTTTCTGTTTCTTCTGCTAGCTTCTCTTCTCCCTTTCTTTTTCTTCTTCTCTTCTCCTTTTCTTTTTCTTCTCCTTTAATTTCATCGATCTACCGTGGAGAAGGGAGATTGAGAGAGGAGAGAGAGAGAGAGTGGGAAAAATAAATGAGGAGGGAATAATAAAAGAGGAAAAAAGTTGAGGGAAAAGGAAAAAATTTCAAAATTTCGGCCTTTTTTTTTTTTTTTTTAAATTTTTCTGACGCGCTATATTTAGCACGTCAGAAAATTCTGACGTGCCAAACTGGTGCGTCAGAAATTTCTGATGCGCCAATTTGGTGCGTCAGAAAATTCTGACGCATTAAATTTAGCACGTCAGAAATTTCTGACGCACCAAACCGGCGCGTCAGAAATTTTGACGCACTAGTTTGGCGCGTCAGAAAATTCTGACGCGCCAGTTTGACGCGTCAGAAAATGCTGACGTGGCAAAAATTATATACTGTTTGCCACGCCGAAAATATGAGCTTTTTGTAGTGACAGATGGCGCTACGCTCGAAGGCGCGACGGACCAAGCCCCGGAGATGGTAACTAGTTTGTTCAAATTGTCAAAGTTCTTATACCACGGCCGGTTACACCCAAGATAACAAGCATAGGCTCGGGGGTTTTTTTTTTTTTTTTTTTTTTTTTTACTTAATTTTTACTTCCTTTTATTTTTTTTATTTTTTTTTGTTTTGTTTCGTTGCTCGAGGTATAACGTAGCTTTTGCTACATGGATTATACCGAACTACTGTAAATGGAACAAAAGATTCATTTATTTACTTATTCAAATAAGTAGATAAACCATTTCTTTTATTTATTTCTCATATTTTGTTTTATTCTTCTTTTGAATTTCGACTAATGTCACGAACTACACGGTCTACACCCCATCTTATTTTTATTTTATTAGGTTAACGTGGTAGTGTCCATCAACTCTTTAGCTAGCTGTTCTTGTAAAAAATAAAAACTCTAAAAGCTTGATCAACACTACATCAACCTAATAAAATAGAGGTGAGTCCCCAAGAGGTAACTCAATCGGCTAGGACCACACTTAATGAAGTGGAGGTCACTAGTTCGAATCCCCCTCTCCCCCTCTTGTGCGGACATGTCAAAAAAAAAAATAATAATAATAAAATAAAATAGAGGTGAGGTGAGATGAAAGTATACACTAAAAAAACTCTCGTGTGGCCAATAAACGCAGATAAGTAGTTAAGAAACTTAATTCTCTTGGCGTATATTAATACACACGTACGCTCCCAAACGTCATGTGGTAACTTATTCTTCTTATGGTAAACATGAACGTCGAGAAACTTTTTCACTTTCTTGTCGTTCTTTTAGTGGCATTCATTATACTCCGAAAGTATATTTCGGTGTTTAGTATCTGCGGCAAAACAAACGGGGATAAATCCTCAAGAAAATTGTAGGTGTTTTTCTATACGCCGATACTTTATCAGCATTTGTCGATACACTGTACTGATATATTTACCAGCCTATTGCTATACACTGACATAGCCCATAAAATCATTTTAGGGGCGTAAATAAGTAAAAGAAGAAGTTTTACATTTAAATTTTTCGGTGTTTAGGGTTGTAATAATTAAAATAATTAGTTATTATACTGGAATTCCAGTATAACCATTTTTTAAAAACGTGTTAATATATAAACCAAAATAAACTAAAAATAATATGATTCTGTTTTTAATTCAGATAAACGGAAATGATTTAGAAGATAATAATCCGGAAAGATCTAGCTATCAGATAATAACCACGCCATATTCATTAGCTTAAGATTCAATAACTCTACCAAGATTAAATAATAGCAAACCAAATAAACAAGCCTCTTATCTTGTGGCTCCAACATAAATAATTGATAATGATGCAATGTCTAAGAGCTAGAGAAAGAGAGAGAATCAATTAAATTTGTTTGAGTATATATAACAACAACATAAACAATCCTAAGATTTACAATAGCACCCAACATCATTTTTGGTAAATCCAAAATGGTAACCGAAGCAAGCACCGCAATTAGTACATGCCAAAATTGCTCTACATAGCTAGGTTGCTTTCACTAACAATATCAACTAGCTAGAGAATAACTTCTATACGGTTTTGGCGCAAACTATGACCTTTGTACCCTCTAATAAGAGACTGACACCTCAACTTAGAACAAAAAAATTAAATAAGAACAAAACACCAGGTCATACCAATTTACCCATTAAAAAAAAAAAAACTCTTCCTTTTTTTTTTTTTTTTTTTATAAGCTGAGGTGCCAGTCTCTTATTGGATGTCACAAAGATCTTGGTTTGTGTCAAGACCTTATAAAAGTTATTTTCTATCAACTATATAACATGTATTAATTACTAATCTCGAGAAGTGCGGTCATCTTCTTGGGGTTTGGCTTTATACCTTTTTAGAAAACCATGAACCCCAATAATTTTTCCGATTGTACTTCGAAAGCATATTTGTTGTGTTTAACTTCATCTGATACTACCTTAGTCTTGAAAGTTTCTTCCAGATCCGTGGTAGGGTTTCCTACTTGAACAATCTTGATAAGCATGTCATCAAAGTAAACCTCCACATTCTTGCCGAATCGTCGATGAACATCATATTGACCAGTCTCTAGGAGGTTGTCCATGCATTCATCAACCCAAAAAACATGAACTTATAGCAATATATATAAACCCTGATCAATGATAGAGGCTATCTTTTCCAGGACACGCGGATCTGGTTGTAGCCGAAGAACACATCCATTAAACTTATGTAGCGTGACGTCATGGGTGCAAAGGCAAATAGCAAGAAAAATAACAATATTGCCTAGAGCCTTGAATCTATCAAGAATCTAAGAAATCTTCTAAAAACGCTAGAATCTATCTAGTGTTTGAAGGAAAATATTTAAGAAACTCAATTCTGAGCTTTCTTATTAATAAAAACTGAATAATAATCAAAATCTACAATATGGAGACTATAAGCACGTATTTATAGACCCCCAAACTCCTAAACCTAAAAGTAACAGAGATTAAGTCGGTTAATAACTTTACGTTGGCCGTTCTAATGGAACATACCTTCGTTCGATCAGTCACAAAATAAACTGAAATTTAAGTATGTAAATTGCTAGCCGTTCGAACAAAATAGACCTCCACTCAGACAGTCACAACATAAAACTATTAGTTAAGTATGTAAACTAAAACATAACATAGGCATCCGAACGGACGTCTCGGGATTTACTATGGTGTCTCTTTGGGAATGCTCCATTCACTAGACCATTCGGATGGGCTATTGAACGGGGGCTTCTGTAACCCCTTGACAGCTTCTCTACAAGCACTTGTAATCTTGTATTGTAGCCTGGTTAGCATATTTCCCTAAAGCCCCTTCACACTTACATCAGCCCTGATCTTCTTCATGAACTTCTTAGTGTTCTGGTCTACATCATCCTCCCTAGGTTGGAGCGAATTCGACCTCGAATTCATATCATCAACATACGAGCTAGTGGTGAATGAAACTCGAGCAGTGACCCATCTCGTAAAGTTTGAAGGGGGTAAGTTCCACCCTACATGTGAGCAAATTGTGCCCCACCTTGGAGTCCACCAATAAATGGATTCAACGAAGTGGGAAACTATCTTTCAAACATGCCTTCTTGATCAACACCAAATTGGCCAGCTAATTTGGGTACAAAACTTCTTAGATAAAGCATGCTTGGATCAACTTCTCCACTTCTTCGGTCGTTGCTTGATTTTGTTCGAGTGCCTAGCTTCTCCTCTTTGGCTTGACTGGCTTTGCAGCTAGATTGTCTTCTTCTTGGATCACCCTGCTTTGCCGATCCTCCCTATGATCTTCTTATTCTCCTCAATTTGTGATGTAGATCAGAGTGTATTCTGAACCCATATGTTATTTCATGTTTTTGTCGTTTAATGTCGTGGCCGTCTCAGTGGCCGTCGTCTGTTCGGACGAAAGCGCTAATAGTTTGTTTTATTTTCTAGCCTACTTTAAGTTATTATTTTATTAGGATTAGAGTTTTGAGAGTCTTTATTTCGTTATTTTATTAGGTTTAGGGTGTTGGAGGTATTTATGTCATATTTTATTAGGTTTTCGGTTTTGGGCTATAAATATATGCTTACAGCCTCTAAAGAAAGGGAGTTAATGTTGATTATTGATTTTGTTGAATAAGAAACCTCAAAGTTGAGTGTTCTTCTTTCTTTTCCTTCAAAACTTAGAGGGTATCTAGCTTTTGTCAAGAAGATTTCTTATATCATTGATAGAATCAAGATCTAGAAGTATTTATCTGCCGTTTATAAATGTTCTTCGTTGTAGTCCACTCAGTCACGCTGCATTAGTTGGTATCAAAGCTCAAGTTGCTTTCCTTGAATGGGGAGGAGCGACCGTTTGGCAGACAAGAACGAGGTGCATGTTCGCACAGAGACAGCACATAAGGAGCAACTGGCGATTTGTTTGTGGCACGTGGGTGGTGGGCCGAACAAGTGTTGTCACTAACCAATACTGCGATTTGCAGAGGCGGAAGGCAAATCTATCTCTGTACGTTGGCAACGCGTGGAGGGTCAATTCACGGCTACGAAGGATCAAATTGAACACCTCACTACTAGAATATCTAACCTGTGTGGTTACAAAGGGAGTGGATCTTGAAACCGATTTGCAGAGTGCCGAACGCACGGACGTCAGCACCTTGCGCAAGCTCATGCCAATCGGTGGGTGAATAGGTTCAAACTCGGTGTACCGGAATTCCAAGATTGCTTGCAACCCAAAGAGTTCTTGGTGACACAAAAAATAAAAAAATTTCCACAAAAAAAAAGTACCTAGGAAGTTGGCAGTGCCTAGAGAGGCGACAGAGATTAGGAGTCAATCAGTTGTGGTGGAAGAAGATGGATTTATTGAAGAAGATTGCTTAGTAGATTGGCCCACTCCACCAATCTATGACATCTATCTCGACGAAGAGGTGAGTTCTATACACCAAGTGTTTGATGAAAGTCCTAAAAGATAAATCTTTGATTTGGAAGTTGATTTCCTTGGAGTAGATGCTATCTTGTCGAAAAATTTTAACCAAAGTTGTGATGAGATCTATGGGGCGGAGACAACTTTTCTATCAAAGAGTGAAAGGGTCTTTATGAGTTCTTTGGGGATTCTCATGGCATTTGGGAAGGGCAAGGTACGAGCAAAGCTTGGCAAGTCTTCTCGGCAAGGTGAGGTGCGGGGCATCATGTTTATTATGAGGTGTGGCCTTGTTGTGATTTTGAGAAGAGGAGGATGGAATGACTTGACTGGACAGCTGAAGGACCTTAGGAAGAACCGGCCAAATTCGAGGACAAATTTTCTCCAACCTTGGGAGAATGATGTAGATCGGAGCGTATTCCAAACCCATATGTTATTTCATGTTTTTGTCGTTTAAGTGTCATGGCCATCCAGACGGCCATATGTTCTATTCGGACGAGCGCCGTCAGTTTGTTTTATTTTCTAGCCGACTTTATGTTGTTATTTTATTAGGGTTAGGGTTTTGGGAGTCTTTATTTATTTATTTTATTAGGTTTAGGGTTTTGGGCTATAAATATATTCTTATAGCCTCCAGAGAAAGGGAGTTTATGTTGATTATTGATTTTGTTGAATAAAAAACCTTAGAGTTGAGCGTTCTTCATTCTTTTCCTTCAAAACCTAGAGAGTATCTAGCTTTTGTCAAGAAAAATTCTTAGATCATTGATAGAATCAAGATCTAGAAGTATTTATCTGCTGTTTCTTAATGTTCTTCGTTGTAGTCCACTCAGTCACGCTTCATCAGTTGGTATAAAAACTCAAGTTACTTTCTGTGAATGGGGAGGAGCGACCGTCTGGCAGACATGGACGAGGTGCATGTTCGCACGGAGACAGCATATAAGGAGCAACCGGCGATTTGTTTGTGGCATGTGGGTGGTGGGCCGAACAAGTGTTGTCGCCAACCAATACTGCGATTTGCAGAGGCGGAAGGCAAATCTATCTCTGTACGTTGGCAACACGTGGAGGATCAATTCACGGCTATGAAGGATCAAATTGAACACCTCACTACTAGAATATCTAACCCGTGGGTCACAAAGGAGTGGATCTTGAAACCCATTTGAGGAGTGCCGAACGCATGGACGTCAGCACCTTGCGCAAGCTCATGCCAATCGGTGGGTGAATAGGTTCAAATTCGGTGTACAGGAATTCCAAGATTACTTGCAACCCAAAGAGTTCTTGGTGACACAAAAAATAAAAAAATTTCCACAAAAAAAGTACCTAGGAAGTTGGCAGTACCTAGAGAGGCGACAAAGATTAGGAGTCAATCAGTTGTGGTGGAAGAAGATGAATTTATTGAAGAAGATTGCTCAGTAGATTGGGCCAGTCCACCAATCTATGACATCTATCTCGACGAAGAGGTGAGTTCTAGACACCAAGTGTTTGATGAAAGTCGTGAAAGAGAAATCTTTGATTTGGATGCTGATTTCCTTGGAGTAGATACTAGCTTGCCGAAAACTGTTAACCAAAGTTGTGATGAGATCTATGGGGTGGAGACAACTTTTCTATCAAAGAGTGAAAGGGTCTTTGTGAGTTCTTTGGGGATTCTCATGGCATTTGGAAAGGCCAAGGTACGAGCAAAGCTTGGCAAGTCTACTCGGCAAGGTGAGGTGCAGGCCATCATGTTTATTATGAGGTGTGGCCTTGTTATGATTTTCGAAGAGGAGGATGGAATGAGTTGACTGGACAATTGAGCGACCTTGGGAAGAACCGACCAAATTAGAGACGAATTCTCTCCAACCTTGGGAGAGTGATGTAGATCGGAGCGTATTCGAACCCATATGTTATTTCATGTTTTTGTCATTTAAGTGTCGTGGCCGTCCAGACGGCCATATGTCTATCTGGACGAGCGCCGTCGATTTGTTTTATTTTCTAGCCGACTTTATTTTGTTATTTTATTAGGGTTAGGGTTTTGGGAGTCTTTATTTTTTTATTTTATTAGGTTTAGGGTTTTGGGCTATAAATACATTCTTATAGCTTTTGATGCGTTAGCGAGCGATAACCCAAAATAAGATCTTATAGAATCAAGATCTAGAAGTATTTATCCGCTGCTTATTAATGTTCTTGATGCAGCCCACTAAGTCAC
Organism: Corylus heterophylla; assembly: GCA_016403345.1. NCBI lineage: Eukaryota > Viridiplantae > Streptophyta > Magnoliopsida > Fagales > Betulaceae > Corylus > Corylus heterophylla. The sequence goes on along the minus strand of JADOBO010000311.1, from coordinate 14,525 downwards.
GCTGCATCAATTTGCACCGCAAGCAATTTTTATTTTGGGTTATCGCTCGCTATCCGTAAGACGCTAGGTACATTTATGGATCTCTAAGTTTTGCTCCACCAGGGTTGTGAGGTTCTCGAGCATAGCGAGCATGTGCTCGTTGAAGGTAGCAACATGTTGGTTCAGGCTCAGAAGTGGCTAGGGTCTATCAAGTGGAGGGCGTTGAGTTAGATCGACAGGCATTTGTTGATCTAGATCAACAAGGGCCCCTATTTTAGACCCATAGGGTCTCGGTGATTTGGATCTACGTGATGAAGGAGTCCCTTTTCTCTATTTTTGTGATGACTATTTCTCAATCGTGCAATCACGATAACATTTTTTGTCTAGCAATAATTGTTCCTATAGATGACGCCAAACTATTAATATAGTTACCGGCTTGGTGAATACCAAGAGATAATAACCTACAAAACAAAAGAATATAAGTAAAACGAGCTTGCCGGTGTGAGCCAGCGAAATATAACTCTAATACTTAAGTCAGTGATTAATTCTCCGAGACAGATGAAAATATAGAACACAAAGTGTATATTCTTAGTGGTTTTTTACGTAGAGCTCATACCTGCTTCGAGCTCCCCTTACGTAGCCTTTGGGCTTGTTAAGGCGAGTTGCATTTGACCTAGTGATGCAGTGTGACTTAATGGGCTGCAACGAAGAACATCAATAAGCAGCGGATATGTATTTCTAGAACTTGAGACTATCAAGTAATCAAAGAAAGCTTCTTGACAAAAGCTAGATACTCTCTAGGTTTTGAAGGAAAAGAGAGGAATAAACTCAACTCTGAGTATTCTCAAGAATCAAAATCAATAATAAACAATAACTGATTTGCTATAGAGGCTATAAGCATATATTTATAGCCCAAAACCCAAAACCTAATAAAATACGGCATAAATACCCCTAAAACCCTAAACCTAATAAAATAACAAAATAAAGACTCCCAAAACTCTAACCCTAATAAAATAACAACATAAAGTTGGTTTAGAAAATAAAACAACCTGACGGCTACACAATCTGCATCATTCTCCCCTTGTTGGAGAGAATTTGTCCTCAAATTCGGCCAGTTCTTTCCATGGTCCTTCGGATGCCCTATCAACTCATTCCACTCGCCCTTCCTCAAGATCAAAACAAGATAACACCTCATAATAAGCGTGATGCTCCTCATCGTCGGAATACCTTGACGGTTGTCGTGATGGCCCCACACAGCACTTGGTAATACTTCGGATTTGCCATACTTCTCTCGCTCCTTTTCCCTTTCATGTGCCATGAAAATACTCAAGAATGGGTCACCCATTGTTTCTCTTGCGAGCATATAATTTTCTTCATCCACATAAAACTCACCACAATCATTGTTATGAGAATCGGATAAAATATCGTCTACACCAAGGAAATCAACATAACCTAATTCTTCATCACTAAAATTAGGTAATTTACCTGGAAGGTCTTCAACCTCTTCATAATCGCCAATGTCAACCATGGGTTCTTCCTCTTCCAATGGGTCGTCTTCTTCGGGATAGAGATCTCCAAACATGGGAAAAAACCTATCTTCTTTGTTATCCTCCTTGGGTCTTTCCTCTTCCCATGAGTCATCTTCTTCAGGTTCCTCATCATAGGTTGGCGGAGAATTCCAATCCACGAATCCTTGCGAAGGATCTTCAACATCTTCATGTTTGAACTCTTCATTAATGAAATTGGATTCCTGAAACTCTTCATCAACAAATTCCCTTTCCTCCTCCACAGAATATGGGTTTGGTTGATGGGTTTGAGCCTCGAGAATAATGGTCAAGTTGGCCTATCGCGGCATCTCCGTCTCACTCCATGCCCTCCGCCGTTGAGATTGCGCCCTATGAGCGACAACCACATTATCTTCATCCACAAAGCGTGGAGTTGTTTGATGGTGACGAACTTTAGGGCCACCCATGTTGTTAACTCAAGTCTTGTAGGCCTCTTTTTGTTTCCGCAATATCTCCACATCATCCTTCATGCGTTGCCAACGAATCGTCGATTGATTCATCATCTCCGCCGCCTCCCTAGGCACCCTCTTTTTTCCGAACTTTTCTATCTTTTCTTTTTGGGTCTCGAGCTTGACATCTACGTCTCGTGATATAGCATGGGCTTGTGCCATTGGTAATTCCTTCTACACTCCATGCCCCGCATAAGGATTGATAGGTTCACCCTCAATGATAAATTTGTCTCCCGCCCCCGCGTACGGCGGTCTTGGTTGACGACGATGAATGCTCGGACCATCCATGTCGGTCAACGATCGGTAGGGACCCGTGTTGGGTGCGCGCCGCCCCTTCTTCCACACGGTTAGACCACCAAACCTCTCCTCCATGTGCCGTAAGCGAATCACGGTTGCTCCTTACATGCTGCCTTCGTGTACGCGTGCACCTCGTTCATGTCTACAACGTAGTTGCTCCTCTCCATTCATGTAAAGTAATTGAGCTTTGATACCAACTGATGCACCGTGACTTAGTGGGCAGCAATGATGAACATCAATAAGCAGCGAATATGTATTTCTAGAGCTTGAGACTATCAAGTAACGAAAGAAATCTTCTTGGCAAAAGCTAGACACTCTATAGGTTTTGAAGGAAAAGAGTGGAATAAACTCAACTCTGAGTATTCTCATTAATCAAAATCAATAATAAACAACAACTGATTTGCTATGGAGGCTATAAGTATATATTTATAGCCCAAAACCCTAGACCTAATAAAATATTACATAAATACCCCAAAAATCCTAAACCTTATAAAATAACGAAATAAAGACTCCCAAAACTCTAACCCTAATAAAATAACAACATAATGTCGGTTTAGAAAATAAAACAACCTGACGGCTACACAATCTGCATCACCTAGAAATCAGTCACAATTGACTCCCGATGAAATTAGGATTACTGTCATTTGTTGACATATCGGGACCAATTTAGGTATGATTTAGTTTTGATATGCTGATGGAGTATCCTCCTTACCAAACAAGCCATCATCCGATGAGGGTTTTGGACTCACTGATGGTCCCAATCCTACATAGGCTCTATACCCAACAACGTGGAATTGAGCTATTCCATTATCCTTTATTTTCAATCTTACAATTTGTTTTAAGCTTTAGATATTTGACGTGCTTTCTTTTTCTTCTACAACAAATTTAACATTTGGACCCTTGTTTTGGTTAGTTTAATTTGTTCGATTAGATATATATGTTTTATGCTCTCTGGTTTAGGAAGTGGTATGAACATTTACCAATATCATGTTCAAGCAGACCAAACCCAAAATCGATGTAGGAATAAGTTGACTTTTATTTGTTGTATTTATTCCTTTTGGTGGACTAAAACAGTCATTTATTTTGTTTTGGGCCCATAATGGGATGGGTCAATTTTGTGGACACATAAGAAGCCATTTACTCTCACCCTATATATAAGTGAAGTTTGCCCATTAAGCTTCACTAGGTTATTCTGTGAAAATTAGAGTTGAGAGTAATAGTTTCTCTACACACACCAAACACGTTTTCTTCTATAAGTTTGTGCGTCTCTGAGAAGATTCAAGAGGAAGGAGAAGACAAAAGTATGTCTTGTGATTAATAGAGGTATGTCATTCTTATCCTTGGTCTATACTTGCTTTGGAGAAAGAACATATTTGTTATTGATTTATTCTAACAATTGGTATCAGAACCTCTATTTCTTTTCTTCATGGCTGTAATAAATCTCATTTTAAGCTGTGTTAATCTTTTCTTTTCTTTTTTGTTCTAAAGCGAGATTTGAATTTTGAATGAATGAGGTTGCGATCTAGACTTATTCCACTTTGTGTATCATCCGGGCTCGCTGACACAAAGGTCTAGTGAGCGTCACCGTATGGACTAGGGCTGGCAAAACGGGTAACCGGGTAGACCCGATTATGACCCTGTTAAGACCCGCGACCCGATTACCCAAAACATGAACACAACCCGTTTAGCTAAACGGGTTAGCGGGTCTGACACGATTATAACACGGAAAATATCCGGATAATCCGACACGACCCGCTTAACCCGTTTAGCATAACCGGGTCATATCGGGTAGACCCTACCCGACCCGACTAGTGCGCTAAACAGGTAACCCGGCCCGACCCGACCCGACACTGTTTTTTTTTTTTAAAAAAATAAAAAAACCCTTAATCAAAATTGGAAAAAAAATAATTTAATAAAGGGATCTCTTGGCCCAAAGGACTTGTCAAATTTATCATAACCGTCCAAGAAGAATAAAAAGTTTTAAAAGAGAATGTTTTAATGTATAAATAATGATTTAAAAGAGAATGTTTTAATATATAGACCCACATAGATAAAGTAACAGAAAAACAAGGAATAGGACAGTAAAGTGAAGCCGTGAAGTGAAGAGTGAAGTAAAGCTGTGGGTGAGTCAGTAAGTGTTAGTGTTAACTTAGTTAGAACTTAGACATACGGTTTTTTTTTTTTTTTTTTTTTTTTAAAATAAATAAATAAATAAAAAATAAATAAATTAAATGGGTCTGGCGGGTCACCCGAGACCCGACTGACTCGCCAGACCCGGTTGATCCGATTGACCCGCTAGACCCGGTTGACCCGCCAGACCCATTTATTAAACGTGTCTGGCGGGTCGACCCATGGACCCGTTGGGTCGACCTGCCAGACACGAATTTAATCGTGTCTTAATCGACCCGATTAAGACCCGAACCCGATAAGCCCAAACCCAATACCTGTTAATTTCGTGTCGTGTTCATGTCGGGTTCGCGGGTCGTGTCAAAATTGCCAGCCCTAGTATGGACAATACATAACGTGGTGTGCACCCTGTGTTGAGTAAGGGAAGATGTCGTGGGTGTGTGGCATGGTAAACTAAATTTTTGTGGCTATTTTTCCTGTTCGCTTTTGTTTTTTGGGTATTGTTGGACTGACTTTTATGTTGAAGACAGTGTGGACGAGACGCTGCTAAATTGAGATGTATATATATATTTTTTTTCATACAATCACTAATAAAAAAACCAAAAAAAAATTCAAATGGAGGCAATTTTTCATCAAGAAAAGAAAAAAATTGCATTGAAAATGGGGTGATGTTTATTAAAATTGATATTTTTTTAGAGGGAATAACATGTAAGTTTTTATGAAAGGCAAAAGATAAATCACTAGCGTTGATGACTTGTTAGCCTATCATTGATGGTCCATTTGTTATTCTCTATGTTTTAATAGAGCTCAAAAGACGAAGAATATTATTTATATATAAATTATAGTTCTTGACGTTCTGAGCGTGTACATGGGAAATTTTTGGAAATATTATAAGGATACGAGATGCTATCTAAAAGCTAGGAAATTGCAGCATTTTTTTCTTTTGTTTTTAGTGCATTGAATTTGTCCTTTTGTGTTTGCTTCATATGAAGAATAAGGGCTAGTGAAAGGCAAATTTGTGTCCGGTGGTATTATACGCATACCATCAATTTTGAAAGGCAAATTTGTGTCCGGTAGTATTATATTTTACGCGCCATTTGGGTTGTGAAGATTGCAATATTTATTTTAACACTGTTTTATTTTGTGAATATATTCTTGTCTTGTTTTATGCATACATATGGTTTTGGGTATATATATTATTTTTATCCGTAAAAGTGGGGGCTTTGACAACTCCATTGATATTTATTTCAGTCATAGGAGATGGTTATTTTGATAGAAATATTTTTTTGTCGAGTATAAATTATTAATGTGTTATGTTGTACATTTATATTCGACATAGAAATTTAAGCTTTATGATACACGAATTGACAATTTCTTGCATGCGTGTTAAACATGGAGCAACGTAGAATAAAAATTTTTTATTTCCTATTAGACAACAATTTTTTTTGTTTTTTTTTTTTTTTTTTACCCAAGAAATTTCTCGTATTATTTCTTGGAGATGTGTCATCTTATGAAAGTAGTAAATTACATATATTCTCATAAAACTTTGTTCTGCCACATCGGTTGATAAAATACAAATGGTGCAACTCTTGTATTCGTGACACTCTTTAATTTGTAAAATGACTCACATACGTGGGGGAGTTGAGTCAATGTGAAATAAACTCACACGTAAAGGGGAAATTTATTGTAAATGCACATGTGAGTGTTGTGTAATGTTAACATCTGGGTATTTTGTATACACATTGTTTTGTATGCATTGTTCATAATATTTGTGATACTAAAATATTTTGCTATGAACAAATGCTAATGTTGTGGTATGTGCTATAATAAATAAATAAAAGGGTTCGCATATTATTGTTGCTTGTGAAATTATATGCATTCATTTCAAGATTTATTTGTGAATTTATTTACATTCAGATTAAGGAATTTTGTGCAATATGAATAATTGTGTTGTGTATAAATTATTGGATTTTATCGTAAATTCAATAAATGGGTTTAGTGAACGAATAATTATATTACGTATAAAATTGATGATTTTGACCAGTTATGCTCTCAGTTATCGTAGGACTAACTATGATAAATTGTTAGATTTTATCGTTAATTCAATAAAGGGTTTTGCGATTTTGAGAGCACTAGCATGTTTAATCCAAGATGCATTATTGCCCTGATTATAATTTAGTGATGTTGTGCATGTGGTGTAATTTGATGGTTACTACAGTTTTGTGTTATTTGGATTGAATATTACTTTTGTGTCTATTGATTTAATCTCTAGCTTATTTGAAAAATATCTTGGTCTAAATCTAGAGATTATTTGTGAATATAATTTTTTTTTAAAGGAACAAAATCCAATTTTTGTCCAGCATATTTAATAATGATTACCGAGTAATTAATTTATTATATTGTGTCTTTATTATTGTAAATATTTTTTTGGTAATCATTTTAATGAGTAATTTCAAAATATTTATGGACTAAGCGAGACAAATAAATAGATTTCCTTTTTTACCTAAGAAAAGTTTTTTAAATGAAATATACAATCTATGACTAATGTTCATTTTAATTATGATTGGAGGTAATATTTATGATTTTCTATTATCTTCCAATTGAAGTTGAACTAGTTGCATGTATAATGATATTTACTTAGAGATAAATGAAATTTTGGTTAAATGTGCATAATTTTTTTTTACACCAAACCGATGATTTTGAATGGTTACGTACCCGTCTATCGTGGGATTAATCATGATATAAATTATTGGGATTTACTGGTTCAATGTGGATAATGTTGTTATACATCAAAATAAATGATTTTGAGTGGTTACGTACTTGTCTATCGTGAGACTAACCATGATGAATTATTGTGTTTTATCATAAATTATTCGAATAAAATAAATAAATAAATTTGGGGTAATTATTTTGTGAATCATAACAATTATACCAAGGTAAATACAGATAATAACTTTGCCCTATCGGTAAATTATTTTATGGTATGATGCTTGGGACGATGAAGAAAATTGTTGGATATTTTGCACTTGGTTGCCCAGTCATATCCTCTTGATAGCGGGTCATTTTAAGTCTTTGTATTTAATTATTTTGCTTTATCATTTGTAAAAGTCCATTGTGTACTGCGGACTCTAGCATAGACTTTGATAAAAAAAAATTTTTTTAAAAAAATAGTGCGTAAGAGTCTATTGTGTACTATGAAATCTAGCATATAGTTGAGATAAAAATAATGCGTAAGAGTCAATTGTGTGTTGTAGATTTTAGCATGAAAGTGAGATAAAAATAGTGCGTAAAAGTTCACTATGTGTTAGACTCTGGCATGTAATTGAGATAAAAATAATGTATAAGAGTAAATTGTATGTTGCAAACTCTAGGATGGATTTGACATAAAAATAGTGCGTAAGAGTTTATGATGCAGATCAAGAAGGTTTTTGGACTTGGTGTCAGGATAGGCTTCCCCATGCTCGGACACGATTGCGATCTTGGAGCTCTTGGAGTTAGTGTCGGATAGGGCCCTTTGGGTGTCTGGGCGGGGATCGTAGAATGACTTTTCTATGTTATTTTTATGCGTTTTGTTTACATGTTTGGACACGGGTATGCCCTATCCAAACACCCTTCGTAGAATTACAATAGCCGACTTTATTCCGTGTTTTATTAGGTTTAGGGTTTTGGGGGTCTATAAATACATGCTTATAGCCTCCAGAAATGCAAATTTGGATTATTATTGAGTTTGGTTAATAAGAATTACTCAAAGTTGAGTTTCTTCTTTGTTTTCCTTCAAAACCTAGATAGTATCTAGCTTTTCAAGAAGATTTCTTAGATCCATTGATAGAATCAAGATCTAGAAATACCTATCACTACTTATTGATGTTCTTTGCTATAGCCCACTAAGTCACATTGCATCAGTTGGTATCAGAGCTCAAGTTACTTTCCATGAATGGGGATTGAAGGAGCAACTGTCTAGCAGACATGAATGAAGTGCACGTGTGCATGGAGGCAGCACGTAAAGAGCAACCGGCGATTCGTTTGCGGCACATAGGGGAGAGGTTTGGTGCTCTAACCATGTGGAAGAAGGAGCGTGTGTGCACCCAACACGGGGTCCCTACCAATCACTTGGCCAACATGGAGGGTCTGAGTGTTCGTCGTTGTCAACCAAGACCACGGTACGCAGGGGCAGAAGACAAATTTATCGTTGAGAGTGAACCTGTCAACCCTTATGCGGGGCGCAGAGTGCGAAAGAAATTTCCAACGGCACAAGCTCATGCTATATCACGGGACGCAAGGGTCAAGCTCGACACCCAAAAAGAAAAGGCAAAAATTCGGACAAAAGAAGGTGCACGGGTGGTGGCGATGGGAGGAATCAAGCGGAGATCCGTTTGTGGCAACACGTGGATGAGCGGATGGAGACCCTGGGGAAGCAAATAGATCGTCTCGTTAACTAGTTAGCTAGCATGGGTGGTCTGAACGTTCGTCACCAACAGCCAACTCCGTGATGGAATACGGTGTTGCGGAGGAGATCTGCGACAAGCCAACTTGACCCTTATTCACCAACCTCAACTCCATCTACCCAATCTATATGTGAAGTGAGAAGGTGAACCTATTGATGAGGAATTCTAGGAATCAGAGTTCCTTAGTGAAGAGTTCGAGCATGAAGATATTGAAAATCCTTCACTGGATTAGTGGATTGGGATTCCTCATCAACCTATGATGACGATGTCGGGTGAGGTAGATCCGAATGAAAGACCTTTGCCATTCGACCTAGATGAAGAGTCGAACAAGATGGGTCTTTTCCCATGTTTGACGGCCTCTACCCCAAAGAAGATGACCCATTGGAAGAGGAAGAACCCACGGGTGACATCGCATACTATGAAGAGGTTGATGAAGACCTTTTAGGTGAAGTGCCTAATTTTAGTGATGAAGAATTAGGTTATGTTGATTTCCTTGGTATAGACGATATCTTGTCCGATTCTCATAACAATTGTGATGAGTTTTATGTGGATGAGGAGAATTATATGTTCAAAAGGGAGACAACGACTGACCCATTCTTGAGTATCTTCATGGCATGTGGAAGGAAAATGAACGAGAGAAGTACGGCAAGCCCGAAGTATTGCCAACTGGTATGTGGGGCACTCACGACAATCATCAAGGTATCTTGATGATGAAGAGTATCACGTTTATTGTGGGGTGTTGTCTTATCTTGATCTTGAGGAGAGGAGAATGGAATGAGTTGACGGGGCATCCGAAGGGCCATGGAAAGAACCGGCCGGTGAGGTCGAATTCTCTCAATACTGGGAGAACGATGCAGGATCAAGGTTTCTAGACTTGGTGTCGAACGGGCTTCCCCATGTCCAGACACGGCTACGATCTTGGAATTACTGGAGTTAGTGTCGGACGGGGCCTTGGGGTGTCCGAACGAGGGATAGCGAATGACTTTTCTATGTTATTTTTATGCACGTTTTGTTTATTTGTCCCAACATGGCGTATGTCTGTCCGAACACCCTTCGTAAAATTACAATAACTAACTTTATTTCGTGTTTTATTAGGTTTTGGGTTTTGGGGGTCTATAAATACATAATTATAACCTCCAGAAACACAAATTTGGATTATTATTGAGTTTGGTTAATAAGAATTACTCAGAGTTGAGTTTCTTCTTTGTTTTCCTTCAAAACCTAGATAGTATCTAGCTTTTTAAGAAGATTTCTTAAATCCATTGATAGAATCAAAATCTAGAAATACTTATCCACTGCTTATTGATGTTCTTTCCTGCAGCCCACTAAGTCACGCTGCATCAGTTCATTATGCGTTAGAGATGCAAGCATGAGTTTAAGATAAAAAATAATATGTAAGAGTGCAATGTGTATTTTGAACTCGAGCATGTGAGTAAGATAAAAATAACACTATTTGGTGAATGGGGATATTTATGAGTGCATGTTTTGTTTTTATATGCGTCATAAATTTATTGTAACATCCTCAATCATGACGATCTTGTCATATCTCTCTTGAAAAGACACATTATAAAAAAACACCAATGGTGGGTGAAGGAAGCCAACTTAATGAAAACGTATTGGAGATGGATGCGAGAATGCAAAGAAGTATTTATCTTCTCCTAAAATATATTGATCATTCCTAGAATTCCTCTCTCTTTTCTTTTAGACAATACTAAGAAAACACCAAGAAGAACTTCAAGAGGAGGAAGATCTAGATCTAGACCTTCCCTCCTCCCTTTCACGCTAATAGTGCTCGGTGTCTTCTCTGTAGCTTCATTGGTCTTCGTTTACAGCGGGTTGCTTTAGATCTAGTTTGTAGATCTAGATCTAGATCAGATCTAGTCTCTTCAACCTTAGATTTGATCGCCTTCTTCGGCCAAGGTGTGTCTTCCGAAAGGTCGTCACGATGCCGTGCTCTCTCTTTGCTGCTTGTGGGGTTTTTGTTTTTATTTTGTTTGTCCGCCTTCGGGTTGATGATGGATTTGTTGTCATGGCTTTGGGTTGAGGATGAAGTAGATCGGTATGGGGCTTAACTCTCACGGTCGGATTTTTAGTTTCTAGTTGTTTTTTATTTTTCTTTTGTATTTAAGCTACCCATGTCCTAAATCTAATCTACTCAAAGCAGATTATGTTCATTAAATGTAATTGAACATGGGTTAGCGGACGCTTGAAATCATTTTTATGACTTTATAATGTTCATAACTTTTAGCTCTCTATAATGTAAGATCTTTGTGCTCATGAAATTTCATCAATGGAAGTTCCATATTTTTCAAATATATATATATTGATCATTCAATTTCATCAATTGCTAAAATTTAAATTCATTCAAATAATAAATACCACATCTCATGCAATAATATTACAATGTATATTTTCTCAAAAAGAATTATAAATCCTACTTATCCTAAGAATGAAGTCTTGGCAAAATAAATACACATGAGATAAGAGCCCAATAATAAAATACTATAACTCAAATTTAATCTTAGAATCAAATATCTCCATTAATTTTTGATATGGCGGTGTTACAGGGAAAGAAGCAACACACTGCGTGCAACATTGAGGTGGTGTTTGGCAAAAGGGATGGCCCAGCCTAGATACTATTTAAGCCTTTTCCTTCATGTGAAGTTACACTATTACCCTTCACTATCACCCACTCACCCACGCATGCCCTTATCGTATCCCATTCACCTTCTCTCTCTCCCACGGACACACTTCTCTCTCCCCGCACTTAACCTCGAGTTTCAGCAAAGCCATGACCGCCCATTGTACCGAAGCGAGACGCACCACCCACGGTGGCCCACCTTAGGATGGAACCCACTAAAAGATATCGCCACCGGCGATAGATCTGTGACCGGCAATGCCCACCCACAGCGCGACACGCCACCGCAAAAACGCCCGATCCTCCCCAAGCGGCCGGAAATCCAATGCCGAGCCACCACATGGCAGCTAGAAGCGAGTTGCACCACCGCCGCCCGGCCGGCGAAGCGAGCCGCCGATCCTCCGAGCCAATCCCCTGTCGGATGGCTGCCCACCACCAGCGAGCTGCCCACCCACGCGCCAGCGTTATTTTTGTTTTTATATCAATTTGTGGTGCAACAAATATGATGAAATTTGTATAGTCGCAGTGGATTGATTTGTAGTCTTAGATTTGCCCAATCCCTTTTTTGTATTCTCAGATTTGTCCAATTCTTTTTTTTGGGTTATTTTGTTTCTTTTACATCAATTTGTGGTGCAAAAATGTGATGAAATATTCGGGAAGCTGAGGTTGGGGTGTGGGGAGAGAGAGAAGTGTGGGACGAGAGAAGAAGGTGAAGGGGATAGGTCATGCGAGGGTGGGTGGGTGAGTGGGTTTATTTTTATTAAAAAAAACTTAACTGCAGTTTAGTAAACTGCATCCACGTCAGTCAGGAAGCAATATTCGGGAAAACTTTGGGATCCCTAGCATTCCTCAACAAAGAGTGGGATTTGCTTTTGTGGAAAAATTTCAGAGAGAGGCAATATGGTAAGAAACAAGACAAACTTTGAGGAAAATCGGTCAACGGGTTGGACACTAAGCGATGTCTGGGCTGCAATGCAAGCGAAGCACGAGAGTCAAAAGGTGTGTTAGACGGATCGCGGTGAGAATGGTTGCAGGCGGTAAGAAACTTCCCAATATTTGAATTTCCCACCCCACCGCACCTCCCTTTTCTTCTTAGAAACACAACAACAGTAGTAGTAATAGTACACAGCTAGACCAAAGACCAAGATGACGATGTTTAAAACACCAAAACACGTACGCGAAAACGACATTATATGTTATTCACGATAATATAGTATTAAAGTATGCAAAAGCCCAAGAGCACATAATTATAATTGTAGAAAAATCAAGAGTCATCTGATCATCTGGGTGCGGTTTTCAAAACAATTAGTTCAAATTTACCGCCGTTGACGCCCCCGTTGTACTCCCTTTTAGCCACCAAGTCCTTATCATATTTCAACTTCCATGTGTTCAACAACTAGACCCATCATAAATGGCCACAAGAATCTTCAGTCGCAGAAAGACTTTTACACAGCTCTTTCTAGCTTGCACTATAAATACCTTCCACTTCTTCATACTTTCTCATCCACACATCTATCCCACAAGCACCATCTAAAGCTCTCATATTTTTTAGCAGAAATTATTTTAGTTCGATGATGAATTTCAGAAAGACGAGCAGCCTTTTGATCATCTTCGTCATCTCTGTGGCTATCTTGAGCCATGCAAGGGTTGAAGCAGCCAGAGTCTTAGCTAGCGCTGATCACCTGGAGACATATTCGTCTATCTATGAGAGGCTCAAGCTGAAGCTGAACATGGCCTATGGGCACTACAAGGTGTCGTCCGGACCTAGCGGTGGAGGAGGCGGTCACTAGTTTACTCAAATTATGAAAGCAACCTCTTACTCTTATATATACAAATTAGTACACGGTTACACTCAAGAAAACAAGAATATATTTCTTTTTTTTTTTTTATCATTGAATTATACCCAAATAATGTAATGGAAAATAAATTTCGCTTGTCTATTAAATTGATAATTATCAATTTAATTGTTTCTAATTCTGATCAACTTCTGTTTTATCCTTCCATTCATTTTTGTAATATTCATGCATGGACACATGCAAGTTAATTTTAAATTTTACTTATTATGCTCTTTGGCTATGATATTATATTAAAGGGTAATTGTATCATGAGTCCTTGAGTCAATCCTTCAAAATTTAAAACTCTTTATGTTTTTTTTCAAAAATTTACTCTTTGGGCCAATGAAAATGCCAATAAAATCCTTTCTGTCAATTTTTTTTTAACTTCTGTTATTGCCACGTCAGCATAATAATTTTTTATTAATTTAATTTAAAAATTAAATATAAAAAAAATAATAAAAAATTAAAAAATTTTTGAAGGGGTGGCCGGAAGCTACCCCTAGCCACCCCAAACCTTCTGACATCATGTCACTCGATGGAAGGCAGCTGCTGGAAACCGAATCTGAAATCAAAGAAGATGGGAAGCTCCATGTGACTCTGAGAAAATCAAATGCTTCAAGATCAGATATCTTCTCGAGAAGGTCTCAAAGTCTGTCATCAACCACTCCCAGACCCTCCAATCTAATCAATGCAGAGATATATTCCTTGCAATCTTCAAGAAATCCTACTCCAAGAGGGTCTAGTGTCAATCACACAGATTTTTATTCAATGCTGGCTGGTGGGAGGAATTCGAACTTTGGTGCATCTGATGTTTATGGCCTCTCAGCTTCGCGAGGACCAACACCAAGGCCTTTGAATTACGAGTAAGACGGCGCCAGAGTCAGCGGTAAGCCGAGGTTCCATTACAATACCCGCGCCGGTGGAGCAGGGCACTACCCTGCACCAAACCCAGGAATGTTTTCCCCAACTTTCTGTAATTCTCTTTTTAGGAGAATCCAAGCCAGTGTAATTCTCAGCAACCAAATGTTGTCATGTTACAAACATTGGTTATTATTTCTCATTGATTTTTCTCTTTTGAACATTTCACGTCAAGTCAATTTCATGAGTTTTATGAGAAAAAAACTGAACCTAGTTTTTGACCTTTTGTCATTAAATCACTTAGTTTTATTCACGAGTTTATGAGAAAATAT